>CM076578.1:825324164-825569716 GCA_034641835.2 Pinus albicaulis | reverse complement strand
TGACTAAAGATAGAAAGAAAATTGTATCTCTAAAAGAGAAGAAGGATGGAACCGTGTCCTTTGGAAATGATGGATCTTCAAATGTTATAGGATCAGGTACCATCACTCTCAAAGGAAAATATGATATAGCCAAGAATATTCTATTGGTTGAAAACTTGAATCACAATCTGCTCAGTGTTGGACAAATGTGTGATCAAGGATACACAATATTATTCAACTCCACAAAATTTGAAATCAGGAAAGGCAGGTATGTTGAAATTGTGGCTACAACGTGACAAATAATTTTTTTGGCTGCGAGCGCGCTTGCTCTGCGTCCCTGGAGCTCGGCCCTGCCGCTTGCTCTGCCCTTGGAGCTGCCTCCCGATCGGATCTTCCCCAGCGAGAGACTCCGCCCCTGCGCCCTGCTCTTTGGCGTTAGATCAGCTTCAGCGGATGGAGTTCCTGCTTTGAACCTCTCTTCTTCAACCATGTCATCAGATGGAGTTGCCCTCCCGCCTTCTGATCTTGAGGCATTCCGATCCCTTGTTGCAGCTGCCAACAAGAGACCACCCTCGACCTCTCAGCTCAAGTTCGTTAAAAAACTGGACAAAATCCCTACGGTGCCGCTCCCGGTGGACGATGCCTGCAGAACAGCAATAAACCTGGCTGAGAGAGGTCTCATCGGCCAGTTCACCGGGCTATGGCCTTCACCAAAAGCAGTAGAAGATTGGGTCAAGCGAAACTGGTCGCCATTGGTCAAGGAAGGAGTAAAAAGTCATTTTGTAGGAAATGGGTTCTTCGTTTTCGTGTTCGACAGTGTGGAAGATCGAAGTCTGATCTTCAGAAACGGGCCTTATTTCATGGGCCCCCAAGGGCTTTATCTGAACAAATGGTCTCCAGATTTCGACCCTGCACAAGATGTGCCCACTGCTGTTCCTGTTTGGGTTCGTCTCCCGCACCTCCCACTTCATTGCTGGAGCCAGAGATCATTGCAATCCATCGGCAATGCCCTAGGCAGGTATATTGATCAGGCCCCGAGGAAGGATCAGTATTCCTGCGCCCGTATCTGTGTGGAAGTCGATTTGGAGGTCGGACTCCCCGAAGCCATCAATCTCTAAGTGGCAGACTGGACGCACATTCAAGAACTCGACTACGAGCAATTGCCCTTTAAATGTCGACACTGCCATGAATACGGGCACTTTGCCAGATACTGCAAAAAAAAGAATGAGGAAATAGCAGAGAAAGAGAATGGCGAACAGTGGAAGCAAGCAAAGAGAACAGCAAGCAATAGACAAAACAACAAAAGAAATGCAAAAGAGACAGGGAACAAAACAGGTTAGGAAGGCGCAAGTAACCAAAACAGTGAAAGCAGGGAAGCTAACAGCAGTGCAGGAGATAAAAATCCATTCGAATCTCTTGCTCTTCCGACAGATCCTCCAGAGGCTGAACAGGAAGATGCACCTCAGCTGAATACTGCAGACAATGAAGTGCCAGGTAACACTCCAAATCAGGTACCCAGCAACACTCCTTCTCCCTCATATGCTGACATTATTAAACAAAAAAAGAAGAGTTTAGACAACATGGGGTCATCAGATGAAGAAACCTTTGAAAGGCCATCCAAAAAAGTGGGAAGAAGAACAAACAAGGAAACCAGGGAAGAGGAATCAGAAAGGCAGAAAACCCTAGGAAGTCAATCCACCATTGAAATGACTCTAGGGAGAAATACAAGACCAAGGGCGCCCAAGGGAGGAGGCCCCACCCCTTCAAGCGGTAAATGATGCAGATGGTCTCTTGGAACTGTAGGGGCTTGGGAAATCCCAGTAAGGCAGATGCTATCAAAGATCTCCTGAAGCTGGAATCCGTGGATATACTTATGCTCCAAGAGACCAAAATAGAAGGGGAAACCCTTCTAAACACTAGCTCAATGAAGTGGAAATATGATGCTGGAAAGGCTGTGAGTGCAAGAGGGTCGGCCGGTGGCATAGGAACCTTCTGGTCAAAAAATTCCTTCTCATTAGAAAAGTACTCGGAGACCCAACACTGGATATATACAGAACTTCTCCATATTGCAAGCAATACCTCTCTAGCTCTGTTCAACATGTATGTCCCAGTCCATTATGATGAAAAGAGACAGTGCTGGAGATCACTCCTGGAATACATAGAGCAAATCAATCCCTCAAACATTGTAATAGGAGGTGACTTGAATATAATTCTGGACCCCAAAGAAAAAAGAGGAGGGATTTACTCAAGGGATCCCTTTCTCAACATGGTGGAAAATCTGATTCTGCAGTGGGACTTAATAGATCACAAACCAGTAAAAGGCAAATACACCTGGACTAATAATAGAACAGGGGAAAACCATATCTCTGCCAGGCTGGACAGATTTCTTATCAGCAGTTCGTTAATGTTGGACAATAGGATTGTCTTCACCAAGATCCTCCCAAAACTCACGTCGGATCACAAGCCAATCCTCTTATGCTTGAAAGAAGAAGAAGACCTTGGCCCTCTCCCTTTTAGTTTCAGCCCTCTTTGGGCTGGAAAAGAAGGCTTCTTTGACACTGTCCAAACTGCATGGGAGATAGAGGTTTCTGGATCACCAAGTTTTGTTTGGGAACAAAAATTGAAAAAAACCAAAAAATCCCTTAAGGATTGGATAAAAAACTCTATGAAAACACCCACTAGTCAGAGGAAGGAGGCTGTTCTGCTGCTGGAAGGTATACAACTCGATCTGGAGGAGAAAAATCCTTCTCCCACAGACTTAGACTTGGAGAAAGCAGCCCAAAGGAATACTTACAGCTCCTTCAGAAATGAAGAGGAGTACTGGCGTTTAAAATCTCGAAGTTTATGGCTTAAATCCGGGGACAGGAACACCACTTATTTCCATAGACAATGCAGGGCTCGCCTCTCTCGAAATCACATAGCAGAAATTACCTCCTCCAATGGCCAGGTGTATAAAGGTCACACTCAAATCAAAGAAGCAACAGTAAATCATTTCCAAACTCTTCTTAGTGCAGAAAGTAACGAGAATGAGGAGGATGCATTAGAGTTTCTATCCAACATCCCAAACCTAGTCAGTAAGGAAGATAATGAAGCCCTGACAAGGTCAGCTACAGAAGAAGAAATAACCTCCATTGTCTGGTCCATGGAACCAGACAAAGCTCCAGGACCTGACGGGTTCTCCGTGCATTTCTATAGAATCTGTTGGGAGACAATCAAATTGGACCTCTTCAGAATGATAAGGGGATTCTTGAGGAAGGCTAAAGTTGGAGGTGGAATTAACTCCACCTTTCTCGCTTTAATCCCCAAGGAGACTAATCCTGGCTCCTTTGACAGGTATAGGCCGATCTCTTTATGCAACTCATCTTACAAGATCGTGGCCAAGCTAATGGCTAACAGAATTAAGCCCCTCCTTCATAAACTCATCTCTCCGGCTCAGGGGGGATTTGTGGCTGGCAGACAGATTCTAGACAACGTCATCCAAGTTCAAGAAGCACTACACTCCAGCTACGCTCGGAAAGAACAAGGTATGATCATAAAACTGGACATGTGTAATGCTTTTGACAGAGTGAATCGTTCCTTTCTGTTCAAGGTTCTTGCTGCATTTGGTTTCTGTTATGAATTTATTAACCTAATTAAAGCTTGCATTGAGAACATCTGGATAGCTCCAATGGTTAATGGAAGACCAGCAAACTTTTTCTTGGCCACTAGGGGATTGAGGCAGGGTTGCCCCCTCTCCCCCTTCCTTTACATTCTGATGGCGGATTCACTGAGCAGGAAGCTGACTCAGGAGAAACAAACAGGCTCAATTCCTGGGATCAGAATTGCGCAAGGCATTGCTCCAGTGAACCACGCTTTCTTTGCAGACGACTCACTTCTGCTTGGGGGAGCTTCGTTAAGAATTGCCAACATCTTCAAGACCATCCTTCAAAAGTTTTGCAAAATCTCTGGAGCGTTAATCAGTGAGAGAAAAAGCGCTGTTTATGGCTGGAACTCTGAGCAAAACACAATTGAAAGGATCGCCAGAGAGCTGGGTTTCAATGGCTATGCTGACTGGGATAAGATAAAATATCTTGGCCTTCCATTAACCAAGGGATCCAATCGAAATCACTTATGGGAAGAGGTGATCTTCAAGCTCAAGAAAAAGATAAATGCGTGGGGTGGAACCTGGCTTTCAACAGGCGGCAAACTTACATTAATTCTCTCTGTTTTATCTGCAATGCCCACGTTCCAAGCCTCCCTGTCGTTGGCTCCAAGTCAAATAGCTGATCGCATCTCCAGTTTGATGCGCACCTTTTTGTGGAATAGAGGGCGCGTCAATAGCAATCGGTTCCATCTTGTCAACTGGAACACAGTGATGCGCCCATTGAATGAAGGCGGCCTTCAAATCAGGGACCCTCTGCATTCCAATTTAGCCTTGGGATGTAAGATGCTGTGGCTGCTCCTTATCGATCCTTCACACCCTGTCAGCCAGATATTTAATCGTAAGTACCTCAACAATCAATCGATTTTCAACTTTAATCCAGTGACTTCTCCCAGGGGTACGCAGGCATGGAAGCTCTGCAGCAAAGCTGTCGGCTTCTTCAGATCACACCTTTACAAAATCCCAGGGAATGGGAAAAATACTTTGTTGTGGAGAGAGCAGATTATGGGTCATCCTCCTCTTTCAGCAAATTCAGAAATCGCAGATTTAAGAGCTTGGTTAAGCTCAAAAGGAATCCGCAGAATTGAGGACATCGTTGAATGGGATCAAAAAGGCAACTGGCAGAGTTGGTCTCTGCCTGTCATACCAGCGCATTTAAACAATCAGTTAAGAGTCTTCACAGCTGCTATCTCAGACTTCACACCAGTGCACAAGGATGAGGAAGATTCCTGGGGTTGGGGAAAGACCGGGGTATACACAGCCAGACAAGGATACCTGCAGCTGCAAGGTAAGAAGGATTCTTTACATCCCGAAGCAGTGTGGAAACAGATTTGGGAAAATTTCAGCATCCCTAAGATTAATTTCTTTACCTGGACTTTGTACCACAACAAAATACTTACTGGAGAAAACCTGAACAGAAGAAATATAGCCGGCCCCCATCGATGTGTCCTTTGCAAAAACGCTCTAGAGACCTCTGATCATTTGTTTATTGAGTGTGAGATTGCTCAGAAGGCCCGGTCTATCTACTTGACTGGCCTGAATGTGAGAACCCCTACACACTGCTCGACCAGAGACATGTTCAAGACATGGAAAGCTCGATACCCCGGCAGCATTGCAGACAAATCTCTCTGGCACAAGGTTTGGATCGCAGCCCCAAAATACATATGCTGGAAGTTGTGGTTGGCCCGGAATGAAATGGTCTTTAACCAAAAAGAAACCACTGCAGATATCATAGCAGATAAGGCCAAGAAACTCCTTTTGGAAACTCTGAGACACTCAAATGCCAAAGATGACATCTCCCTTGGAAAGGAAGAAAGGAATTGGCTTGATGGCTTCTCCCCCAAACCAACACCTTCAGCATGTACTCGTCCAAAACACAAAGAAAAATGGCAGATCAGAGATACGCTGGACAGCTTTCAGAAGTGGTGGAAATCACAAGGAAAATGCACCATCTTTTTTGACGGAGCCTCAAAAGGCAACCCAGGCAGGTCAGGAGCAGGAGGGGTTATTTACTTTCCGAATGGGGAAAAAGAGACTTACAGTTGGGGACTAGGGACAAAAACCAACAATCAGGCTGAAGTTCTCAGTCTTTTAAAAGCCTGCCAGCTGGCTAGGAAAGAGAATCCAAGCGAAATATTAGTGTTCGGAGACTCAGAGCTGCTGATAAAATCTCTAATAAACAAGAAAGGGCTCATGGACCCAGTGTTAAATAAGCAGCTTGCAAGAGTGAACAGATTCTTGAAGGACTTCCCCTCAGCTCAATTCTTCCACATCCTCAGAGACTTAAATGCAGAAGCAGACAGGCTAGCAAACATTGGATGCACTCTTGAAATGAGCATGATCAGCTTAAATGCAGGAGAAGTGAACACGGCAAACATTCCCTAATAGGACAAGGAGTACATGTAAAAACAGTGATATGTATGAAGCAGTGACCTGAAATGTTTGTTTTGGCTCTGGCCATCCCATTTCTATCAATAAAATTATCCGTTCTAGTTAAAAAAAAAATTGTGGCTACAACAAGTCGAGCTCCAAATGACATATATGTTCTAGATGAAGAAACTAAAGCATTTCTAATAGCTAAAGAGGATGATATAATATTTGGTAGCAATGATGATCGACTAAGCAAGAACTTTGCTACAAAGATGCAAAGTGAGTTTGAGATGTCTTTACTTGGTGAGCTGACATACTTCTTAGGGCTTCAAATATCTCAGCAAGAGAAAGAAATATTTATATGTCAAGCCAAGTACATCAAGGAAATTCTCAAGAAATTCAAAATGGAAGATTGCAAACCCATCCTTAATCCGAGGGTAATAGGTTGCAAATTGAACATAGACGACTCATCTAAGGATGTGGATCAAAGGTTGTACATATCTATGATTGGTAGCCTTCTATATGTAACATCCTCCCGGCCAGATGTTATGAAAGCAGTTGGACAAGTAGCAAGATTCCAAGCAGCACCAAAAGAATCATATATTATTGTCGTTAAAATAATTCTTCGATATCTAAAGGGAAAAGCACAATATGGCTTGTGGTATCCCAAGGGTAACAATGTCATTTTTCAAGCCTTTATAGATGCAGATTGGGCAGGAAGCATTAATGATCGTAAGAGTACTCGTGAAGCATTGGAATATCTTCGCCACGAGCTTGGGATTCTCCCAAGTTCTCATTAGACCTTCCTTATTCAAAATATAAAGGGGGAGTGGAAGTGTGTACAATTCTGCAGGATGGTTATGTGTCAGGGGGAGTTACACTTTTCCATTCATGTTAAAGGGGGAGAGAATGTTGTAGGAAAAGGTGTCATGATCGCAGGGGGAGTACTTGTGTTTCCATCAATGCAAAAGCGGGAGATTTTTTATCAATGGTTATCATTGATGTCAACCCAAGTAGCACCAGGGGCTACTCCGATCTTGCATGGTAATTTTGACCTAAAAAATTACTATATTTTGGGTCAATAATATTTTGGATGGCTTCTACTTGTCGAGATGTTTCTTTTGATATATGGCACGCCATGTAATTCTTCATGGTTTGAGAAATATTCATGTTTGAAGTTTGTAACCCCAGTTAGTGGGCTAAAACCCCATGGGGTTGTGGCATGGGTCATTGAAAAGTCAATAATTAATAATTTTTAAGCTCCTAAAATCCCTCCCACGTTCACTTGTTGAAGCCCCTCTCAACCTAAGCATTTATATAAATTGTGATCCTCATATCCTCCTTATGTAGGGATTTCGCTACCTCAAATAGATCATCGTGGAATTTTCACTCTAAAGTTTTTTCTATGAAGGTTCAGAAGCTGAAATTTTTATGAGGTGAAACCGAAATCCTGAGGAAGCTCCTGTAAAAATTTTAGATCAAGGTGCACAACATTTTTGGAGATATGATATGTGGAAATCAGTGTTTTTGCAGGCTCCTGAACTTCATCTCAAAGAAGTGCCCTTGGGAAAATCGTCATAACTCTCACTCTAAGTATCAGATTTGAATTCTATAAAAATTGGTAGATAGTGCACAGAATTTAGTTTTCGCTATATCAATTTCAGAGTCGAATGAAGAAACAATGACACGTGGCACGCCATACAAGTTCATTCTACTGAACTAGTCCATAATCAGGTCATTGTGAGAGATTGGGCATAACTCTCTCTTGAAGAATCCAAATTGGGTCATACATGTGGCATTGGAAAGAAGACTCAAGGGACTACTAAAAAACCGAAAATCACATATTGGGGATCTGAAATAATAGAGATACACCAGATTCAATATCGAGCTCGTAGAAGGCAAGAAAAATATAGATCATGTGTATTCAAGGGCTGCAAAGGACCAAACTTTCTAGGGAAACAAAGCAAAGCAAGGTGCAATACAAGGTAGCATGACAAGAGCAGAAATCAAGGGCAGCACTACATATAGTCACTGTAAAGGTATCATTGTACTAATTCATTGTAAATACATCATTGTAAAAATTGTACTAGTGTCTATCCACCAAGAGTTGAAGAGGCGGTGTCGGGAGGTCTAGGATCATCATTAGGTGGTTGTGTCATAGTTCGTGTTATGTTCTAGTGTGTCTTCTTCTTCTGTATCATTCTATATCATTGTAAAGTGGACCATTTTCCCTGGTACGGGAGTCCATTCTTCTTTTATTATTCTATAGGTTGGTAGGGTGGTGCTAGACTGGTGCATGAAGTCACCAATAGGTTCAAGCCTGTGAAAACTTCAGGGTGGTAAGGTGGTGCTAGGGTGATTTGTAGCTCATTGGGTGTTGGGTCATCCATTCAGTTGACTACTGAAGAATCTTGGGTGTTGGAGCGTCTGTCCAGTGGGAGCTGGAGAAGAATGCTTTTCTAGATTCTAGGAAGTTGGAGCTTTATTTTCAATTGGAGTTGAATATTAAATAATTATTAGAAAATAATTCAGGTGGTTTTTGTCCCGGAGAGGGTTTCCACCTTAAAAATTGTGTGCATTTATGTTCCTTTTGTTTACTGCTATCATTGTACAAACACTGGTAATAATTGAAGATTAACTAATGCTCTAATTGAAAGGAATATTGATTCACCCCCCCCCCCCCCTCAGTATTTCCAACAATAATTTCTCTGGAAATTTTTAGCCAAAAGCTCTCAATACATTGCTCTGAACACAAAAGGTGAAAATGATTTTGTTTTAACTCCTTTTTATAGTTTTTGAATGAATGAAATATTATATTTTATTTATTTTTCACTTTAAAAGGCTATTTAAAAAAAATATATACTTCTTGGAACAGGTATGTGTAATATCTCGATTTTTTGTGCAGGATACATGATTTTTTGGTGAAAAGAATTATTTTGACACTGATTATACTTTTATCACTTTTTCGGGCTCTCTAAAATTACGAAAAAAGCGAAACCCTGGAGTTCTCTTTTAAGCTCTTTTCAGACTCTATAAATATGAAAAGCTTGCCAAGTATTTGACTATTCGAACTTGTTAAAGTAAATGAACAGTCGTCCCTTCAGTATAAGTTTACCCCTTTTCTAGACTGAAATGGACTAATTACGAAAAAGGTATACGTTGACTAATCATGGTCAATAGAGTTCTCTCCTGTATTATTTTATCCTTTTTCGGGCCTAAGAGACTAAATTTACGAAAAAGAACAACCATGGAGTTTACTTATGTTTTTCTTCTGACTCCCTAAAACTGAAAAACGTTTAGTTTCTCCTATACTGGACTCGTTAAAATTTAACATTAAAGGACTTGTCGATTATAAATAGGACCGAACCACTCCTTCTTAGGGTTCAATTTTAATACTAAGATGGACTTATCTGAAGGATGAGCTTACACAAAAAAGAAAATGTTATCCTCCTGAAGTTTGTCACAAATAAAGAGGTACTTTCCAGTAATGGTGGGGGAAAAAGAGAGAAAAAGAATCTAGTTGTCACCCTTGTTTAGAAAGGAGCATGCCACTCTTGAACATGACACTTTGTCACACTTGTATCTGGGTTGGGAAATCCTTTGTCTAACAGTTAATCAAACCAAATTGAAAGTCTTCAGCCAGTTTCTGGGTATTAGCTTTAGTTCAAATGCTACCAAGCCATCTGCAGTGCCATTATGTGTTCAAGAGATAGTTCAAATAAACCATTCATTGCAAACATTTGTCTCCATTCACGTTGACCATCCCTAAGTCAGTCCTTGCAAATATTTCTTCAAAACTTGATCTAATGGTTTTGTGTCGTGGGCTTTCTTACGACGGATCACTTTCTATCGACGTCAACTTATCATCTAGAAAGTTAATCTAGAATCCTATTGGTACCTTGGGATATGCATGCCCTAATGGCAGGTTTCTCGCCTTCGATGACAAGTTGCATCATTGACCTTCGATCAAATGATTCTATGAGTGTTCGACTACAAATCATTCATTCACACTTCATATATTGTACTAGAGTACTTTGAGAACCATTGTCATTATTAGTGGTTTCTCTCACACTTGTTAACAGTTCACATCACTTATTGGTAATCAAGTGGTTTCTACCATGTTCGACTTCGACACAATCAATCGCATGGATAGAATCGTACTAGTTCGAGAAGCGGAAATCAAGACCCTAGATCTAGTTTCCAATACAAATTCAGGGTCATGTGAGGAGGTTTATTCCCTATGATACAAAGAGACTACTAGCTATAGATGGTTGCGCCCATACTGTGTCTACTTTTGATGTAATATTGAAATCATATCTATACCAGAACATTTAGTTAGTTTGATCTGAGTATGGGAATGCCTACCAGAATGATGATGATATATATATATATATATATATATATATATATATATATATATATGTTTGCATTGAATGTTTTTACAAGTTTTTGACCAGTGTCCCCAATCCAGTCCTCGGAATGATAAAGCACTTCACTCTTTAGAACAACCTTAGACTTTTCACTTTAGGGGGCAATCTGTTACACATTATTTTGTCACCATGGCATTTGACTATGGATATAGGTCTATCACTACCTATATTGTGCTCCCTTAGAAGTCAAAAACACTAATGTTCCTAAAGAAATTCTTGGAATTGGAGAAAAGATCTTTAAAACCCTTAAAATTCTACCTCCGCACTTTTTCTAGCATTTTCCTACTGATTCGCGGATATTTGGTCTATAAACTACGAAAACCCCCGCACTTTCTACTACTAAAACCTGCGGACCCCCGTAAAAATTCAAATAAAAGAAAAAGTAAATTCTAGAAGCATAGCTGGTCGAATATTCTCCCAACTGGAAGCTTCTAGAGGCGTGATCAGTTCGAGCTTTGTCCCTCTACTCATGGAGCTTATCCTTTGGTCTATGGAGATCAAATACTTTCATGAGAGGAATCCATCCCCCTCTTCATGGAACTGAAACTACCTCCATTCCCTATAAATTGAGCTCAAGTTTCAGGCTGAAGAGTAGATGCTAAGCTTAAAGATGTTGTAGACATACATTGTAGTTGTTGAAGAAATTCCCAAGAGTGCATACTTTTTTACACTAATTTTTTTTGGCATGAGAATGATCACACCCTTATGTGCATAACTCCATGTTGGTATTTAGAGAGGAAGGCTTGTCAAACTGAAGGAGGAACAATTGTTCAGGACCCTGGGAGAAATCTGTACGACATCAAGGCATCAGGTTGTAAGATTACTCTTTTTATTCAAGATAATACATATGGATATCTTTTTCTCATTGAGTTGTTCTTATGCTTATTGAAATAACATAAATACTTAGACTCCTTGATCACTTTGTTGGGTTAACTTTTCTTAATTATTATATGTTGCAAATGCTTTGATTATTTTGTCTTGTCTTTGATTGTAGGTTCTACTTATTGGAGAAGCCTTTTTGGAGCAACGGGATAAAATACTGCAGTGAACGTTGGATTTCAAGGTAGGGGCATGTCCTCTCTCTTTCTTTATAATAATTTTTAAATGCATTTAATCTAGAGAAAAAGATTTCCAAATGGATGTTTGTTTCTAGCTATTCGTTGAATACTAGGGAGATCGCTCTTGTCCACAAGAGGGATTAATACGCATAATAGTACAGGTACAGGTATAGGTGTAGGAGCACAGGATGTGGACTATGATCTCACGGCAGATGGCTTGATCAGGTTTAGAGACAAGATATATGTGCTAGACATTAGTGAGCTCAAGACGGTGATCTTGAGGGAGTTTCATGTGAAACTATATTCAATTCACCTAGGCTGTCAAAAGACAATGATTGTAGTGAATAAGTTTTACTATTGGCCGAATTTGAAGAGAGACGTAGTAGAGTTTTTGGCTAGGTGCTTGGATTGTCAATAGGTCAAGGAAGATTGTAAGCATACAGGTGGACTATTACAACCAATTCTGATTCTAGAGTGGAAATGGGAGGTCATTTCAATGGATTTTATCACAGGTTTACTAAGGACATCTAGACAGCATGATTCCATCATGGGTGTGGTGAACATGTTGACGAAGGTAGCGCACTTCATTCTAGTGAAGTATACATACTTAGTGAATGATGTAGCACATGCATTTATCATGGATGTGGTTAGATTGCAATGGTGTTCCGCAGAAGATTGTGTCAGACAAGGATGCGAAGTTCACTTCCAAGTTTTGGAAGGGGTTGTTTGCAGGTTTGGGCACATAGTTGGCCTTCAGTACATCTTATCATCCACATTCAAATAGATATACAGAGAGGGTCAACACGATATTGGAGGAAATGTTGAGTATGTATGTGATGAATCAAACATGAAAGTGGGAAGAATATCTTCCATGGGTAGAGTTCACTTACAACAATGGGTATCAGGAATATTTGAGGATGAGTCTGTTTGAGGAAATGTATGGGCGAAGTTGTAATACTCCCATCAGTTGGAGTGATCCAGTTAATAGGGTATTGATTGGACCATATATGTTGGAAGAGATGGAACAAGAAATGCAGTTAATTAAGAAGAATCTGAAAGCAACACAAGTTAGGCAGAAAATTTATGCAGATCAGAATAGGTTGTTTAAGGAGCTTCAGGTTGGGGAACAGGTGTACTTGCACATCAAGCCCAAGAATATCTCCTCGTAGATTGGATCATATGCCAAGAAGGCACCTTAGTTTTGTGGATGTTTCAAGATTATTTAGAGGATTGGGCCAGTAGCTTATCGAATTGCACTTCCGCCGACAGTGAAAGTCCATGATGTTTTCCATGTGTCATTAAGAAACATGTTAAATACGTTGATCATGTAATTGACTAGTTTGTATTGAAGGTGGAGCCAGAAGGAGAATTCTAGTCATAACCTCAGTGCATTTTGCAGAGAAAAACGCTCATGCTTCGAAATCGAGCAATTGAGCAGGTTAAAGTGCAATGGAAGCACTTTGGGCCTGATGAATCTACATCGGAGATACCGGATCAAATGCGGCCTATGTATCCTTCCTTACTCATTGGTTGAGTGAATTCTTTGGCATATGTTTTGGTATATGTTGCTATAATGTTTTGGTATATGTACTTATTTATATGGATGTAAATATCGGCATGATCTATTTTATAAATCTCCATTAAGCGGTATGATTGTCATGTCATTATGATGTTATACTTGTCATGTTGGTTTGCTTCTTAGCAGGTTGATCATTGTAAATACTACAAGGAGCTAAGTTATAAATCTCTATGGGAAGTATGTTTTTCTTACACCAGTCTTGTTGACTGTAGGTGTTGCTGAACACCGAGGATAGTGTTCCCCTCAGGGGGAGGGTTCTGTAATAGCCCTGGGGAAAATTCCATGCAATTAAAGTTAATAAAGGCAAAATAATAACCAAGGTCATGGGACACATATTCCAAGCTTAATTTTGGAAAAAAACATCCTAGTGTGGGTGTTCATATGGTTTATTATGGATATGGAATTTGGAAAAGGAAATGGCTAAGGATTTGGAAGGAAAAGTAGCAATTATTGGCATTTATTTATGAAAATAATGGAAAATAGGAGAAAAGGGAGGTGAAAGGTTAGAGGTTGCATGTGAGGAGGAAAATGAAGAAAATAGAGGCATCATTGATAAAAAGGCTTCCGAGGATCAGTTCATGGCTTTTGTTAGTTTGGGTTTTGGTCAGTGCAGTTTTGGAGCTCTCGTTATTTTATATCTCTCTCTCATACTCTTGGATACTTAGAGTTTTCTTGGAGCACTATGGGAGAGTGTGGCATGCTTGGAGATTTGGAGCAAGAAGACAAAGGAAGAGCATGAAAGTGCAAGAGGATATCAAGATCATCAACTACAACGTATTCTGTTTACAGGTACCGATTTGCATGTATGTTTTCCTCACTAGTTTTGGCATGCATGGAATATGCATGTGGTTTCTTGGTTATGATCTGTCATTCACATGGAGGATTTCCTGGATTGACAGTGGATTTTCCTAGCCTTTCCTTTTCCTGGATAGCCATGGTGTTGTGGGTTCATTTCATTGCTTATTTTTCTGGTTAGTTCTCATGTGCTTTTGCTTATGGCTTGAGTTATTAGTTCATGGAAGCCCTGGTTGTAACAAACACTCTGGAGCCTTGGACAACTTGGGTGGAGACCAATCTAATGATTGTTGTGATGTCCTATCATGAGGTGGAATCATTGGTTAAGGTTTGAGGTGGTTTGGCCTCTGGAAGCCCTGGTTTGGTTTTGATTCATGAGTTTTATGAGATCCCACATTCATGCTTGGAATATAACATGAGGGTGACTGGCTGAAGAGATATTTGGCTCAACCATGTCTATGGTCGGGTGGAACGTGGAAGTCCCAGACTTGGTTGCATTTTTCTTATGGAAATAAGAGTTATTTTCCTCTTGTATAGAAGGGTAAATATGCTTTTTATTATGTGGCTTATATGGCTGTTATGTGCTTTTCATTTCTAATGTTTATATGTTGGTAATGAATGTGATTTATGATAGTGTTGGTGTATGGCTCTTATCATGTTTTTATTTGTAAATGAATGAACAATGTATCTATACCAAAATATATGATAATGTAGTTAATGCAATGAGGCAACAATGCTTCTTAACGATTCTTAGATAAGTATGAGACCCCTATGCTCAGATCTATTATTTAAACCCGTAGATTACATATTTGTGACATGTTTGACGAAATGCATGTCATGGCTAGTATGAAATCAGTCAAGTCCTTGTTCAAGTGTTTGCACTTACATCGTTATTCCGTTGTTATATTTCATTTATGAAATTTTCATGGTGTTTTAGGAAGTGACCTAGACTCTCGGTCTGAAAAAGTGGCATAGAAATTGGGGTCGCAGCCTTAGAACTATTGGGAAAAGTCCCCAATCGCATGCATGCCATGTTGTGCATGTGACTGGAGGGTCCCATTCGCACTCTTTCCCATGTCAAGGGAGCAACTGGGGGTTGATTCTTGAAAAGGTCAGTGTGATGCAAGGGCTAGCCTTCTGGAAAATTTTCATGGCTCATGGGTGTCTTGTAGCATGTGCAGAA
The DNA here is from genome assembly GCA_034641835.2 of Pinus albicaulis. Classification (NCBI taxonomy): domain Eukaryota; kingdom Viridiplantae; phylum Streptophyta; class Pinopsida; order Pinales; family Pinaceae; genus Pinus; species Pinus albicaulis. The sequence goes on along the minus strand of CM076578.1, from coordinate 825,554,682 downwards.
GGTCTATGTTGTTGTGTGGTGTCGATTCCACTTCCTTAAGGCGACCTGGGAGGTTGAATCAGATCATAGCAACTCTTCGTCACATGTTTACCCTGGTTGGCCGGTTACTTGGGTAGATGTGGGAGGAGGGTGTTACATAACTGGTTAAACACTAAAGCTGCACCCAACTGCTAAACCTCCCAATAGTTCCTCCAATAGTTGGAACTAGTTTAACTGACCTTAACTCAATTTAACTGAATTAAATTTACAACTGAAATTAACTCAACCTAGGCTCCTAAAATATAGGAATTACTGTACACAACTCACGTTAACCCTGCAACTCGAATTAACTAAGCTAACTGAGTGATAAAGCCTCAATTAACTCATTCAAGTTGTCTAGTGATGTGTAATTTCGGTTTTCTCCTAATTTAATTCAAGGGAAAATTAAATTAGGAATTTCTTGTGACATTTTCAACAGTTACTACCTACCAAAATTTATAAAATTAATTTCCTTTTAGTAGGCACTCAAATTTTCCCCTTCATATTTCAATTTGCAATTTTTCTAAAAGCATAGTTTCCACTAAAGCTACATACTAAGTTAGGCCTGCAACACTTGTTTATTTTTATAATCAATAATTTAAAACAAGTGCGACTAGATGTAACATAGTCTCTACCCATTATGTGTGTGTGTGTGTGTGTGTGTGTGTGTGTGCGCGCGCGCACAAAAGTGCAAAAATTGTCAATTTTGATACCAGTAGGAATATTAGAATATATACGAGAACTTAGATTAATACAATCCAATGAAATAATAAAATACGATACACTGCTCGATAATTGTTACATGGTGGTGAAAAGAACACTCTACAAATTTGAATAATTATAGTAGTGTAAGTTTTAGTTCCAATCACATATAGATTCTCATAAACATATGTATGATTTGCAACTGCCATCAAAGCTAAGTTACTGATAACAAACAACGTAAAAGCATTAACATATTGCCTTTATCACCAGCCACACACAAGCCAAGAAGAGAAAATTCCTTAATCAAAGCTAAGTTACACAAAAGTATTAGCATATTGTCTTTATTTAGAAGTCGCCATACAAATGGAAACCTCCAACAATAACAAAATTTGAATTGACATACATAATAGTGTACCAAGAGCCATTGACCTCTCTGTTTCCATTTTGACCAACACATACACACACATGATATTGTTACGTAATAAATTATAAAATGAAATATTTGAAATTAATTTAAAATGTGGATATAATTTTTTGATATACCAAATTTAAAAACAAAAATTAAAGTCATAATTTCTCTTTTAGCAAAAAAATTAAAATAATATTCAATTATTTTTATTCACAAAATAATTATTATTATTATAAATTTAGTCTAAAAAAAATTTTATTTAATTTACGTTTATAAGATTTATTGAAAAGTAATTTATAAAAAAAAAAAAAAACAACACACAAATAAACTCACAAAAAATTAAAAAATAAACAAAAATAAACAAATAACTTGAAAAGTATGTTTAAGATATACATTTTCTCGGTTAGCTTCACAAATATATCTTTAGATCCAAAATATTTTGTTTTAAATTTGATGTAAACTCTCGTTGAAAATACCGACATCCCCAAGAACAAATAAGATTAGTCAAATATTTAATTCCAGATATATTTGAAAAACAATGGTATTTTATTTGCAAATGAAATGTTTTCACAAAATAAAAATAATAAACTTTGGAAATAAACACAGAGAATAAGGAAAGGGCTACTACTTCATATCCAATTAATAGGAAAATTGCTAAGTTTAACCAAAAAAAAAAACACTCACAAATAAACTCACAAAAAATTAACAAATAACTTGAAAAGTATGTTTAAGATTTACATTTTCTCGGTTAGCTTCACAAATATATCTTTAGATCCAAAATATTTTGTTTTAAATTTGATGTAAACTCTCGTTGAAAATACCGACATCCCTAAGAACAAATAAGATTAGTCAAATATTTAATTCCTCATACATTTGAAAAACAACGGTATTTTATTTGAAAATGAAATGTTTTCGCAAAATAAAAATAATAAACTTTGGAAATAAACACAGATAATAAGGAAAGGGCTACTAATAGGAAAATTGCTAAGTTTAAATAAATAAATAAATAATAATAATAATAATAATAATAATAATAAAAACCCTCAATGAGTGAAATAACAATCAGTCTTATAGTAAAAAACTATTCAAAATATTAAGAAGAATACCTTTTAACTACCTCAGTCTTACAAGATAATACTATTGGAAAATTTATGATGAATAGCCTAAGCTATATTTACGCCGATAAGAATTCTATTATGAGGTTCTTCCTCACGACACTGTTGATATTCGTCGTCGTGGACAGGTGTCGCAGATCTCAATAGTGTCGAGAGTTGCGGATCTCAACAATGTCAAGAGGATCACCCTTTATCTTTGTTAAATGATGAGATATTCATTGATGTGATGCACACAAATTAGAACTTAGCCCCTCGTTCCCCGCGCACACAAAATCTAAACACATAAGATGTATCTGCAATGGTTGTATTGCAACTGCAAACCCAAAACTTAGGGGGATTTTCATATCGATATCCTGTGAATAGTGTAGTAAACTTCCATAAGAAACATAACATGCTCCTTAACTCCATTAACTTTATGTGCAGAATACATAGGTTTCTATTAATTGAGTCACCCACATACACAAGCCTCATGTCCCTCAATGTTTCTGAATTCAAGCGCATTGAACCTGAGACATGCATGTCGATCATCATGATCATATGGCTTATGAATTGTGAACTAAACAACAAGATCAAAATTAAAGATGAATACCTTGGAAGGTCTTAGGGGGTTTTCATTGCCAACTGGAATATTTGGCATATTTCCTGCTTCCTGTCATTTCATTGACCTGCTTTTCTTTCACATGCTTCTCAACCAGTCAGTAGTTACACGTGATGATAATGATGAAAAAGAGGATAGAAGAATGAATGGCATCCAATCCATGGTTTTTGCAATGTATTTCCCATACCAGCAATGCCTGTGGAATAAAGAAAAGGAAAATCTCTTACTGATAACATGTCAATATCGTGTTAATACATCATCCGCCCTGGCATCCCTTCCCCTGAGTCGCAGTGTGAATGCATAATTATCGTCATATCATATCAATACATGTCATGCCGTTGTTGGTGTTAGTCATCAGCAATTTTTTCTATTTTGTAGATGACTAAATACTTGTCCTAGATTTCTAAAAACAAGACTCATGAATATTGTGAGTTTTAGAAATCTCACTGCCTTCATTATCCTTAAAACAAAATTTTCACTATTTTACTATTTTTCCATTCCCTGGTTAGACTATCACTCCTAAAATACCCCTCATGGGCTCATGACACTCATCTTTATCCTATTTTCCCACCCCTAACCTCAGCACTCTGTTTTTCCTTTACCTCACCCCTCCACTTGCCAACTAGGATTACCAATCGACCTACTCTTTCCCATATTCACCAGATGCCTCAAGCATTGATGGTCTCAAAACTATCTCTGTAGACTCTTTAGATAAATCAAGTACATTGGATTTTGGATCTTCAATACATCAATTTGTCAAAAACTTTGATTTTTACACCTAAAGATCCCAAGCCAAACTTTTAGTCAAAGACCAATTCAAAAGAGCCTCCCACTAGGTCACTAGGGTTTCATAGGTTGTAGGGTTATATTTGGTGTTCTAAATCATCGTTTTTCATGTGCTAGAAGTTGAATCAACTATGAAAGAAGGTCATCACCTGTTTTTCCAAGATAGATCAAAAAAATCTCCAAGAAAGACCACCTTATCAACTTCAAGTTCTGCAAAAGGCAACTGTTCATTTTGACATTTCTGCAGGAGTGTCAAGGTGACTATCAGCAGAAAAAATTGGTAAGGTAAGAGGCCTACTCCTCATTAAATATATTCACAAGCAAATAGAGGAGGAAGCAGCTTATGTTCAAGAAAAATCAGGGTTCCTAAGACTGATTGGGCTAGTAGTGTGCCAAGCAAGGAGCCAATGAGAAAATCACATGGATAGAGGCACGCCAGTACAACCAAGTATGAATTGAATATTTTTAGAAATCATAGATAAAAAGGGAAAAAGGTGAGGTGAACTAAACATAAATGAATGAACTTGAAAGGGCTATAGAGAACTTAGAAGACAACACTAGTAAATCTTCTCAGACAGCCCAGAAACCTAAGGTTTTAGAAAGATAGTCAAAGGAAGTGAAATAAAGATGATGGGCCTCCATGATGACAACAAAAAGAAAGTTTGAAGAGACTCTTGTAGGTGACTTCCACAGTTTGCCAAGGTAAAATGTTTCACTGCCTCAAAGGGAAAGAATGCAAAGAGTATCAATATAAGGAAGGTCAAGCCTTCATTTTCAATCATTTGCACTCAATGATCAAAGGAATAAAAGCATAGGGTTGAGTTTCAAGATGGAAAGCCAAGTTGATCATAAGGTTGCTGTTATGTAACTGAATGTGTCAAACACCAAGAAACATCAAAAGGGGCTAAATCAGTATGTCATGGCACCTGAAAATTAGAAGTGGCCAAAAGAGGAGATAGCATACATGATTGTGAAGAGTATGGTATTTGTCAAAGATGGACTTATCATGGCTGGAGATAAATGAGAAAGATGAAAACAAGTTTTTCAGTCACCCATCAAGCAAAAGGAAATTTAAACTCTAAGGTAAGAATAGAGAAGTTTTAAAGATGTTGCCACCATGCAAGTGCCTAAGGTTGTCAAAGTGATTTTAGCATCCTCCAGAGATCAGAGGTGAAGAGAGTCACTTCAAGGTTTTCATGGCACTTATTGACTGAAAGTGGTTGAAAGGCATAAACAAGCCAAAACACAGTAAATCATGTGACTCAAACAAACATCTGCAGAACAAGTGTTAAAGGCATCAATAGGCCAAAGGAAGTCAAATTTCACCATGTCAGCAACCTGAATAGCAACAAAGAAAAATGGTTAGAAGGAAAAAAGACCATTTTTATGTTTTTAAGTCACCTACTGCAAAAAGCCAAAAGAATATCAGTGAAAGTAACAAAGAGACTAAAAACATTAGCAAAGTGGGTTTTTATAAATTCAATTTATCTTCCTAGGATATAAAGGGCCTTTTTCACCCTTCACTCAACTCATTGTGCACATACAAAGTTTCAGTGAAAAATTGGACAAGTTACCTAGTGTTGCACGTTCATGCAGGTGCTACGCTTACAGCACCCGGCGCTACGCGTTCGACACTTTTTACAGTGTAAATTTACATTGTGTTGCGCGTCCAGGGGAATGTGCCGCGCGTTTAGATGGATGCTACTCGTTCGCCTAGAATTTTCTGGCAGACACAGTGAACGCGCCTGGCACTGTGCCCAGAAGAGCCAGACAAGCAGGGCATCGTGCGAGTGTTGCGCGTAGGAAGCCCGACAGGCCTGAACGCGTGTAGGTGCTACGCCCAGGAGAGCCCAACAGACCTGAACGCGTTCAGGCTCTGTGCCTTGGGCAGAAGGGACCCGACAGCACATTCAGGCATTGTGCCTAAGACAAAATCCCTCCTCCACCTGCAAATTGCCAAAAAAATATGAAAGGACACCTCCAAGCTGCATCCAAGGACCTACAAAGACATTGAAATTTGGTAGGTGGTTGTTTTTCCTTGCCCTCCAATAGTTTTGATGATTTAATGGTTAAAGGAAATTGGTCAAAATCCTAATGACTAGAAACCCTAAGTCCTCATGACAAACACTCTGTTTTGACCTCCAAGAAAGAATTTATCAGTCAAGAAGGGTGTCAATTAGGGTAATTATAGTGAGTTCAAGTTAACCCTTCATCAAAGCTCAAAGGAGATCAGTCATACACCTACACCTCCCTCTCACTCACTTACAAAAACTTCCTTGCACCATCATTTCATTTCACTCCTCCTACCAAGTTTCACAAGCAGGCCTAGGGTTGTTTAAAGGCATCACTAATCACCATGTCAGGAGAAGAAGGGAGTGTTAGCTGTGAAGGAGGCCAAGTGCCTATGAGGCAAAAGCACAAGGTTGGGAAGGTTAATAGGTTTGAACCCCAAGACACTTTGGAGCTTAAATCCTTTCCCATGATCATCACATGCTTCCAAAATGTAGGATGTTTCCAGTTTTGTGAGAAGGTCCAACAAGTGAAAAGCCACCCAGAACTCACTAGGTTTTTCATCCTCAAACTACACAATAAACAAGTAAATCTTGCTGGGGTGGACTTTGAGCTGTCATCAGATGCCATTTCTAGTGCTACAGGCATACTCGATGTTGGTGAAAAGTGGTTCAAAAGAGAAAAGTTGGACATAAGCTGTTATGAGCCATTTCTCAAACCTAGGTACAAAGAAGGTTGCAAACCTATTTTCCCTTTTTCACACCTACTAGAGAGGTATGCACCCTTAATGAGGGTCATTAAGAAATATTTTACATGTGAGGGGAGATACTCTAGGCTCTACTCCTACCATATCAGATTACTCATGCATTTTACTAGGGTTAAAATGCTTCATTTACCCTACTACCTATATAGGAGTATCGACAAGATGTCTTCTATTGTCCGAAGGAGGAATTATTCCCAGGAAATGCAGAGTTTTTTCCACCACTTCTTGATCAATATGGTTGTGCTACATCAGTTGGAGCAAAAGGGCATACCATGGGAGGTGTTTATTACTCATGAGGTCTTCACAAGCCCACAGCCCCATCATCAACCAAATTTACCCTCATCATCTCATCCTCCTCCCTCTACTCCTCCATCACCTCCTACTGATCATGCCTCATCATCTCATCCTCCTCCCTCTACTTCTCCATCACCTCCTACTGATCATGCCTCATCATCTACACAAGTATCCTCTCCTCAAGAAAACCTCCCTTCCTCATCTTCTCCTAATGCATCAGATTAAGAAGGAAGTGGCAGTGAACAAGAAAGTGACCATGAGGGTGAGGATGACAATGAATCAAACCAAAAGGAAGATGAGGGTGATGATGAGTCAAGCCAACAAGAAGCAGAAAAAATGGAAATAGAGGGAGATGATAACAGTGAAGGAAATGAAGAAGCTGACAGTGGAAATGAATTAAGAAATGATGAAGAAGAGGTCAGCAATGAAGTAGAAGACATGGAGGTAGATGATAATGAAGATGAGGCAAGTGACAAAGAGACAGAGGATGATCCTAAGGATAGCAGTGAGACTAAGCGCCCTAATGACAGTCAAAAAAGTGAGGCTCATAGTCATGATAGAGATGAGGAAAAAGATGAAGAGAGCAGCCAAAATGAAGATGATAACAATGCAGAAAATGAAGAGGCTGAAGATAGCATGGACACCAATGAAGCAAGCATTAGTGAGGAACAGGACAGCAAGGAAAATGATAGCAGTGACACCAATGAAGCAAACATCAATGAGGAAGAAGATAGTCATGACAGTCATGACAACAGTCATGACAGTCATGAAAACACTGAAGAAAATGAAGAGGTTGATAGTGAAAATGAAGATCAAAGCAATGATGAGGCAAGCAGCTACAATGAGGAACAAAATGAAAGTGCTAGATCAATAAAGAGGCTAAAAGTGAGGCTAATGTTGAAGGTAAAGAGGTAAGCAGCAGTCTACGTGATGAAGAGGAAGACATGGAAACAAATGATGGAAGCCATGATGAAAACACCAAAATGAGCAGAGTTGAGCCTTTTTCATTGATATACCAAAGAGGGGAAAGGCATGTGTTTGCTGCCTCAAAAACGCAAGGGGCCATGCCTTCCACATCCACTAAGCCACTAGATAAAGGCAAAGAAAGGGTAAAGGAAGAAGAATATTAGCATGAGGTTGAGATAGAGTTTGAAATCATTCAAATTGACAATGATGAGGAAAATGAAGCAAGGATCTCAAACTTGCTCCTCCAAAAAAAAAAAAAAAATAAATAAATAAATAAATAATAAAAAATAAAAAATAAAATAAAATTAAACTAAATTAAAAATTAAAATTAAAATTAAAAATTAAAAAATTAAAAAATTAAAAAAAAAATTAAAAATTAAAAAATAAATAAATAAATAAAATAAAATAAAAAAATCCCAAATTGAAGACCTTCAAGCAAATCTAGATAGGGCCAAGAGTGTGAATGATGTCCTTGAGATGGAGAATAGGAAACTAGGGGCACAAATTGCCATTTATGAGGCTAGAGCAATCAGAGCCCGGAAAGAAGCTCAAAGGGCACAGGTAAATCTAGAGGAACTCATGGGCACCTATGAGGAAAGTGAAGATGAAGAAGGATAGTCCAAAAGAAGACCGAGAACCATGGGTTTGAAGAAGGCCTTGGCAAGACAAAGAGAGCAAGAGTCTGCCTTGGCAGAGCAACTCCCTCGAAGTGAGCTGCTTGCCATGGAGATAGAATATGATCGGGAGCCTTGGCTAGAAAGAGAAAACATACACTTGGAGGTCAAATTGGAGAAATCCAATAAAGATCTTGATCTCCAAAGGAAGATGAACAAGCATTATGCTCGGAGAAACCAAATTGCAAGGGCTAAACTCAAAAAGGCCCATGCCAAAACAAGCACTCAAAGAGGAAAAAGACCAAGAAAACCTTGGAATCTTAGCTGAAGCTTCTCTACAGGCCTCTCAAACCCCATAAGGAATACATCCACCAATTTTGGGAAATTTTTAACAAATTTTTGTTTTTTGCAAGTTTTCAGGCCTCTAAGCGCAGCACCCTTGGTGCTACACTTTCACCTCAGACATCCTAAAGATGAAAGCTTTGCATTTTTGGAATCCCTAGCTCAAGTACAGCATGCTCACCAAAATTCAAAGCATTTGGAGCATTTTTGGCCCCTCAAAAGGGTCAAAAACACCCTATTTTTCACCTTTTTGCCTCATTTTCAGGCATGGCGCTATGCCTAGAGCAGTTTCGGGAGATTTCCTTTTTGGACAGGTTAATGGAGCCCAATCAAAAAACCAAGGGTAGTTTTGGAAAGTAGTCTCAGCAAGATTTCCAACGGGCCATCACAAAGCCAATTCCGACATCGGAAAGGTCATCAAAACTTGGCTGCAAGAGGACCCGGTTTTTCCGGTGCAGGCGCTACGCGTTCAGACCTCTGTGCTGCATTTTTGGCCAAAAAGTCAACAAAACACACTCTTTTGGCCGGATAAATCAATCTTGTGGACAAGACCGATCTCCCTAGTATCAGAAGATAGTCTAGCAACAAACAGACAATTAAATCTATCTTTCTCTAGATATATCACGATTTATAAGTAAATGCTACAAAGGTGTTACGATCCTACCTTGATCCAACGCTTGTTTGTAGTAGTCGTCCTTCAGTCGCCCGAAAGATTTATCTTCGAAGATCTGCAATCACAAACAAACAAACATCAAATAGCACCTGCATAGCATATATTCATAAATCATATCTATTATGGTGATCAAGGAATCCATAAAATAAATAATCAATTGACAGCTTATTGAGAAAAATGTATTAACTTTGAAATAGTAGAAGAACCTTACAACCTTTTCAGCCTTGATGTTGAATAGGTCTTCCTGGGGTCCAAAGCAAGAATTTCCTTTACTCTGACAAGCCTTGCACTCTTCCAACCGAGATACATACAGGTATGTAATCTTTCCTCATAAAATCTCAGCTAAAGGAGTCTAAGTTCCAACAGCACTTTACCTCAAATAATACTAAATCTTGAACTCGTCAATTGTTTTTCCATTAGTAAACTTTTGAGGCTACCCTATGCCTCTTTTTATAGTGCAAAAGAGGAGGTTACAGTTCCACCTATGAAGGGACAGAATCCTCCTTCAAAGGGATAAGCTCCTCACATCAAGGGGTTAGCTCCTTAAGGCATGGGATACATGAACCTGAAAAGAGCGGACTTGCCACCGCAAGATTCCTTCCAGAGGCTTCTAAAAATTACTGAAAGTGAGCTTTTTGAGTTTACTTGCGCCCTTTTAATCTTTTACAGGGGTCCGCACCCTTAACACAGAGAAAGTGCGGTCAGGTACGCAGGAGACATGACCATTAGGTGCGGGACCGCAGGTAAGACAAAGAGAAAGTGCAATAGCAAAGTTTTAGAGACTTTTGAGAGCTTTTCTCTTATTTTTAAGGCTTGATATGAGGAACTAATGTTTTTAGACTTGCAAAGGAGGAAATTATGAGTGATAATGAGCTCATACGGACAATGAAATGTCAAGGTGACAATTTTTAGTGAAACACACTCATTTATGGAAAAATGATATTTTACTGTTTTTTGGGCCAAATCACTCCAAAGTTAGGTGCTAGGAGTTACTTTTGCATTTATTTCATGAGATATTTTTTGCCTTGGGCCTTGCATGGTCTCTTGGGCATAAATGACATTTATGACTATTTTTTACATTTTCAAACCCTAGTTAGGGTTTTTGCCCTCCTTTGATATATAAATAGATCATGAGGGCCTTATTGTAAGAGGTTGGAATTTGATGACCCTTGAGAGCAATATATGATTTTTTGGAGATTGAAGAAGAAATTGGTGTTGTGGAGTTTGTCAATAGCTTGTTTTAATTGATGATGGAGAAGGCTTGCTTGTAGGATCCTTGAGCATGGTTAATGGCGAAGTATCTCTATTTAGTTCTTGTTTCCTTATGTATCATTGCATTTCATCCTTCTATATTGTAGTAGAACAAAGGTTTTAGACTAAGAAATGTTTTTCAAAGGCACCTTAGCTCTGTTTGTTCTTCACTGCCTCTATGTTTTCCTCTGCTAGGTCAGTTTAGAGAATTCTTAGTTGCTCTCTAGACCCACCCAAGCTTGTTTATCTTATGAATGATTCAATATAGTAGATATCAAAGATGTTTTATGGTTAGCCCTGCTTGTTTGATGTCACTAAAACATTGTTCTTGAGATATTTCTTTGAAGTACCACTAATTAGGTTTTGCCAAAGAGGCTATGTTTCAATCATACCCTTTGTCCATGCTTGAAAAGTTGTTTTGGAGATATTTATGGCTATGATAAATGATGTTTAGGAGTTCCCTCTTCTTTGATTAAAGTTATATGTTTATCTTAAATGTTTTCTAACCTTGAAGGTGAAATCACTAGAAGTTAAATAAGTTTCTTCCCTTCTATATTTCATTGGATTGTTTGTCTTAAATGCTTATTTGCTTAAGTTTAATCAAAGATTTATTGGTGTGCCCTGTCTTATGATTACTTCTTTATGCTAAATAGTGTTGAAGGCCCTTCTTGTTAAATTATTTGACAAAGGATTCTTAACTTCCATTTGCCCTACTTTGTTCACAAACTTGATGTTCATTTCATCTCACACAAACCTTGAAAATCCATTTGACCATGCTAGATTTGCCCTGTGATGCACCCTTATTCATTGTTGAACTTTCCATTAATTTTTATAGACTCCACAGCCCAATGACTTGAATATTTCGTCACTCCATCTATTCCACTTGATCACCTACCCAACCAAAACAAACAAAGAAACCCTAAACTTAACAACTGTCCTAAAATCAAACAAGTTCACATCCTTTGCACAAAATAGAGAGAGCCCTCTCTGAGTCCAGGAAGGCTAGATCCTAGGACTCCAAAGACTGGTCTGATGTTACCCCTGTTCATTTGTTCTCACCAATCTAACAAATTAAGGGGCCCTAATAGTTCGCAAATTGCATTCTAGACGTGCCATGTTGTTGTTGGCATATTGCGTTCCAAACGTTGAGCATTTCTTGGTACTTTTGATATTCATGCCCTAATTAATCTGATATGAAAATTTATCCATAATAACAACCTTATGGCCATTCCCATTGTTTTTTCTGGACATGGATCATATTTTACCATTGTAAATTTACATGTCCTCTCACTTAATTACATGTTATTTTTCATCAGACTGACCCATATATATTTCAAGTTTGCAACCATATCACTTTGCACGTATGCATATTTCATTGGCTCAGATGTTGTTGCTGCATTTTCCCTCATCCATCTACTTTTTCTATTATGGTTTTGTTTGGAGCTGAATGGATGTGGAGATTTTGTTTAGAGTCTGGTGTGACTTTTCAAAAAAAATTCCACAATTCTGATTGATCAATCACTTTCAGGCAGCATAGATATTACAATACATACATTCAAAAACAAATTTTATTCAATGGTTACAAACCATGGTTGAAAGCTATTAATATTGAAGTATTCTTGTCACTTACAGAAGGTATTTACATATCTAGTATAATTTACAACTTGAAATTTCTTCCACCTCCTCGCACAACAAATCCAAGTCTGCACCTAGTTGTTATCTATAACATCGCTTCCACTTCCACTTCACTTGGTTGTTATCTCAAAACTTAATGTTGGGTGCAGCCTAAACTGGTCCAGTTTTGGTCAAACACTCCACATTTGTAGGAGCAGAGTGCGCGGTATCATGAATTCATATCTACCGCGCGGATTTCTAGGGGCTTCAGGGTGGGTCGAAGCCCCTCATTTTGTAATGGGTATTGGGGTTTTAGTTGATTGTTTAGTCGAGCACATGGTATGTGGACCATGGTTTTGTAGCAATGTAATGTTATATAAAGAAATGTATTGCTTTGTTGAAGAGATATCAATAGATCAAGATTGTAATCCTATGGTTAAGGGCTAATTGTATCTATATTTTGTTCTGTGTTTTGGGCCTCAAAGAAAGGCTTCGCAGCTGAGTGCACGAAGACCTTGGAAAAGTCTAAAGCTTAGTGCGTAAACCACCTACAGTTGTGTGTGCAAGTCGAGAATTTGAATGTACTAAAAGGATTCATCTTAGTAAAGAAGAAGAGAAGTTTTGGGAAATATTCAGTGTCTATGTGTATTATCATGTTTGTTTTCTATCTATGTAGGTGAAGTATTGATTATTTTATGATAACGCAATTTACATTGTTTTATAATATGCTTGTGTCAAACTAAATGTGTCGAAGTAAATAGTTAAAGTTATACAACACAGTAGTACTAATTTGATATGGAAGAGTGAAGCAGAAGCCACCTTGTGAAGTCCCTCAAGGCTATAGAAAACTAGTTCTGCAACCACCCATAGCCACCTCGGTGAGACTGCAATATGCTTACAGGTCATTTCCAAAAGGGCTGGTGTCTAAGGGTTTTCTTAGTGCAAAGTAAAATTCGAACCTGGGTTAAGCCCCACCAAGCCAACAATGATTTCATCGCTAGGACCAGGATCTGTTTGAGGGACATGTGAATGTGGCATCCATCAAATAAGTGAATACAAGGTTGGCTAGATTAGAAAGAACGAGAATTCGTAGCTCAGGAAAATAGAAATCTGCGATTGACGACTCAAGCTTGGTTGCAGAGGTATAATTTCACAGAACAACATGAGATTTTCTTCTTGTCATTTGCTAATGAACTATATGAATGGGTATTAAGGTTGACCAAGAACAAGAATTTTTTTTAAAACAATGAGACGACTACTTGGAGCCCTAAATTGATACAACAACTCAAGGATACCGGCAAAAACATCTCAAGAGCTGTTGATTTTTGGATTGACAGTATCCTGGGAGGATTTATTACTGAGTTCCAAATAGACACAACTATATCTTATAACGAAGCGAAGAAAAAATTCTTTAAGGGACTGTGAGGTAAGTATTTAAATTCTTTTAATCTGTGGATTAAAATTATTTTATGTGAAAATGACGTGCTACGAATGCAGTCAAAGTAATGTTTGGAAGAAAAGGGAATAAATTTGAACCAGGAAATGGGTCTACATGAAATGGAAAGCGATATAAAGTAGATCGCAAACTGAACAATTTTATTGATACTGGTTATAGTCCCTTGTTAGGTGAATCTGAAAGTGAAGAAGAAAGAAGTAACCCCATAACCCCGCGATATTCCCAACCCTAACCTGAAGGTGAGTCAAAATTAGAAGCTAACAATAATTAGGGCATCTTTGGGATTCCCCATCCCTCTACTCGCCTTACTCCCCATCCCCCTCCCCCTAATTCCCCTACACCCCATCCCCCTCCCCTTAATTCCCCTACCCCTCCCCATAACCCCTCAAGAAGAAACATGGTCGATGACATTAAGTTACCTATTTTTAGAGGACTCAGGTCAGAGGATATTGAGCAATTTTTGTTTGTAGATGATGCAGTATGGAAATCAAGACATATTACTCACAAATATGTAAAGAAGGTGCAACTCATCACGACGCTGCGAGAACGAGCTTTGGCATGGTACATGAAGTATTCTTGGATTAATCAGGTTGCTTCATTGGATGATATTAGGAAAGCGCTGGTATCAAAATTCATGAGGCTGAAATCTGAGTCGTAGTGCATTACTAAGCTGAAGAAGATGAAACAGATGACTAATGAATCTATTTGGGAGTTGGATCAAAGATTCAATGTGTTAATGGGACAATTAATCTTTAACATACCCCCAACAAAACATAAGAAATGGTTTATAGTTGCGACGTTGCCTCATATCAAGTTACCCTTGACATAACATAAAATATAAACTCAAAGTGAAGCTCTAGAAATTGCAATGAAGTTGGAAGCTTCGCTAGTAGGAGATACTCAAGCAGGAGTACAATAGATTCAGAGTCAGCTAGCAAAATTTACCTTGGAACTACAAGATCTCAAGAAGGGAAAGGAATTTACACAGGAAGTGTGGTGTATAAAGTGCAAAGAATAGGGCCATTCTAAGGAACAATGCCTTGTCTTCAGAGATTACTTGGCTAGTGGAGCACCTAATCCATTAAATCCAGGATCAAAATTGTGGTGTGAGATATGCAGAACTGCATACCAACATTGTCCAAAATAGTGTTATTTATTACAGAAGTATATGCATACTCCAAGGCAGTTGTTTTGCAACTTTTGTAAATCAATAGAAAATGATGAGAAAATTTGTCGAAGTTATGACTTGATGATGGAACACATTATTGATGCTTATAGAATGAAAGTTGAAGGATATGTGCATGAGGATCAAGGAAAACATGTTGGACGAGGAGGAGGCAGAGGAGGAGGAGTTGGTTGAGGACATGGCCAGACTATTTGTTACAACTGCGGACAGACGGGACACTACGTAAGAGATTGTGAGAATCCTACTAAAAATTGTAAGTATTGCAAATATTTTGATCATGTGATAGAAGAATGTCTAGTTCTTATGGAGAATATGCAGGAGAAAAGGAACCAACAGTCCACACAAAATCTGCAAATTATGACCGTCGAACCAAGGGAGGATGAACTGCGCATCAACATCATGACAAGGAGTGGAGTTGTGACAGGAGATGATAAAGCATAAGGTGAGAAGAAAATGGAGGATACATGGGCTAGAAAGATCACAAAAAAATCCCCTAGGTTCAGTATTCATAAGGAAAAATAAATGTTCATGGGGGCGAAGTGAAGCTTCATGGATCCTAGAGCTTCAACATCTAAAATGCAACTGATGCTAAAGTTAATACCAAAGAAGGACAACGTTAAAGTAACTACTTAGACGCAAGAAATGGATCCAAGTATTTTAGGATCATTCTTACAGACTTACATGAAGTTATTGAGGAATCAGAGCGATGTCAAAGGACTCCAGGAGTTGATAGACTCCTGCACTGGCAAAGAAGTACCGTGAAGCAATCAGCGTGCAGTGAATAATTTACATCGACATAAGAAGAGAACGGGGAATGAAATGAGACTAACTGCTTAGATCGGAAGTATGATATGGATTAGGTAATCCTATATTTAGGATGTAGTGCCAACATGTTGCCTAATCAAACTTGGGAGTTAATGGGAAGACAAAAGTTGCAATGGTTGTCGATCTAGTTGAGGATGGCCAACCAAGAGAATATCCTTCCTATGGGAAGATTACCTGGCGTTGTAGTAGAAATTGAAGGACTGTGCCTTGTTGCAGACTTCTAGGTGATTGAAATTGTAGATGATAGCAACCCCTATCCGACACTTCTTGGATTAGATTGGGCTTTCAATACTGTGGCGATAATCAATTTGAAGAAGATACGAATGTTGTTCAGAAAATAAAATATGAGGTTTATTGTTCCTTTAGACCCATCAAAAGGAGTGCACTATACAGAACTTGTTCGGGATGAGTACTGCGATGCAGATGTTGACAACATTTATTAGATTACAACTAAGGAGGAATATTGGATTAATGCCACTATGGAGGGTAAACTAGGTTGGGAACAAGACAATTCATGTACTTCAGATTCCGAGGAAGAACTGGAAAATTGGCAAAACATGTTACATGAAGTATCTATAAGACGATGTGCCAGAATCACAAGATCACTTCACTGCATAACTTCAGAGGTATGTAGTTTTCCTTATTATTATGGGATTTGAGATGTAAGCCTTTTTATTAATTAATACAAAATAAAATCACCACAATAACAGAGGTTGCAAACTTTGGATGTAGCCCTAAGATCTACATCGGCTAGATGGTGGGGTACTCATAAAAGGAATAAAGGAAGTTGGGAAGAGTATCAAATATTGATGTGGGTTAGATTTGGGCTAGTAGATAAAAAAGTTGAAGTAAAGTATGATGGTAAGGTTGACCCTCATACGCATATTCATCGCTGCATTTCAGCTTGGAAAGAAGTTCCAAAACAAGAGTGGGTACATGGGTTTATCCACGCACTAGAGACAATCCTATGAATTGGTATCTTGAGACAAAACTGCGACATGGAACTGTGAACTGGACATATTTGGTTGACGGGTTTATACTAACTTTTAGTTTTGAAGATGACTGTATGTGCATAGATTTAGCCCTTCAGAAAGTCAGAGAAAAGGTTTTTAAGAACACAACATCGCTAACATGGAAGCAACCAAATTGGGTCATTGCTATTAGAAAAAAGTGTCATTTGAAGGAGAACCATTGGGGAAAGTCTCGCAATTGAAGATGGAGGATTGGGACTTCAATGACCAAATCAAGAACCCACAATTCGAGCCGAGCAAGTACCTACACCAGGTATACTATCTAGAGATTGAAATCACCAGGTTGGAGCCACACCAGTGGGCTGAAGGATTGCAGAGAGCAGGATTTTTGAACATGCTAAATGTGCCACACTTCAGTCGAAGCACCATAAACATGGTATGTGTTCAACAACTACTTGTCTTAGTGCATGATGGATGCCTCTGGCTGGAGAAGAGGATCCCAATTGATGAAATGTTTATGAGGAGGATTACTGAACTTCCATACCAAGGAAAGGACCCCACTAAAGAGTTTGTCGGCAAAAACCAAGACAAGGTTGTAGCTCAAGATATGAAGGACAAGTTTGGGCTCATCCAAAAGTCGCGAGGCTATGACATTAAATCCATCAACGAACAAGGGGTGCGCTTTGCCGTACATATCTTAGCAGGAAAGATAATGCGGAAGTGTAGAGAAAATGAAGTCCTCGTGGTCGATGTATCCTTAGTCGCACAATGCAAACTCAGGGTTCAGTTCAATTGGGACAGATATTTATGTAGGGAATTTTCGAAGGAATATTGGGAGGCACAGGAAGAAGGCAAGACATTTCACTAGGCATGGTTGATCTTGATCATCGTGAGGTTAGAATGGAAGGAACCATCAGACTCACAGTTTCCCACAGTCGAACCAGATGTATGCGAAGCTGCGCGATATGCCTCATTCTGGCATACTAAGGAGCCAACATGTGCACAGGAGAACAATATTTTCTTTGTACTCATGGAAATGGATTTGTGCATGGTGGTGAACCAACATCCCAGGATGTCACCAATTTTGTTCGACCAGTATCGCAAGATAGCAGATTTCAAGGCAGACTTTCACAGGATATACTTGAAGGCTTAGAAGGACCCGATAGAAAATGGAATCCTCTACCATATTTGCTCACCAAATATGACCTTATGAGATAATACAACATTGGTTGACAGAGTGGATGACTTCAACCATTGAAGATAGTGAAGCAGAAGACGAAGACACCACGTAGCATGCAGGCACAAGTGGAAAGGATAGTGAAAAATACATAGAAGAGACAGAACCAGAGCATGATCAGGGTACCTAGGATCCTCCCAGTGACATAGAGCCAATATTTGACTCATCATTCATCATAAAAGAGAGGAAACCTACATCGACTACGACAAGCATAAGGAATAAGCATAATGCAGACAAATCCAAGGGCCCAGTACCACTTGTCCTTACGGAGGGAGACATTGACGAAATTGGAGAAAAGGTACAAGAAGTCACAACGGAGACATGGGACAAGGTCGATGAACGCTAAAAAACACTATTGACAGCTGTCCAACAAGGTATTTCAGAAGTAAAGGTACTGGCGCATGATAACTAGCGTAGATGGGTCAGCTAGTACAACGAGAGCGATGAATCAAAACAACGATCAAGATAAGAAATATGCAGATACCAGTTGGAGCATTACAGTTTGAATCCCTCAAGGATATTGAGCGAGAAAAATGGTGGGATCATGTCAATATGAATGTCGTTGCACTACCAATTCAGATATTGCACGATTTCCACAAAAGTATAACAACAGAGTTGAAGGAACGAGAACAACGCTCTTTGTTGATAAGCATTCAAGTGGAGAATGAAAGAGCTTCATTGAAGAAAGGGCTCAACCAGCTGATTA
This sequence comes from Pinus albicaulis, assembly GCA_034641835.2. Classification (NCBI taxonomy): domain Eukaryota; kingdom Viridiplantae; phylum Streptophyta; class Pinopsida; order Pinales; family Pinaceae; genus Pinus; species Pinus albicaulis. Next base: position 825,536,146 of record CM076578.1, on the reverse strand, counting down.
AAGAAAGGGACAAAGCATGCTAAAAATAGAATCAACTATAGGACGCCATCATAAAAACTTGTAGTGAAGTTCCAGATGTAAAGGTCTACAAAGAAGAGTCGCCAACAGAGAAGGTCGCGAAGCTCAGCCTTGCAATCAAGGATTAAAAGAATAAGCTTGCAGAGATGAAGTTTGAGTATGATGTGAATATTTTTTAGTTGAAAATGAGGCTACAACCAATCACACCACCCGAAGTATGTGAGCATAGGGAGATGGACATAAAATCTGCAGTAAAAGGCATCTCCGACACAGTGGTAGAGTGTGACAAACTAATAGATGACACGATGCAAATTTGGACCTCACTGCAAGAGGATCTAAATATTCAGAGGATTGAAGAGGAGCTCCATATGAAGAAAAAAAAATTGGAAGAAATCCGAGAAACTGTGAAAACCTTACCAGTCTTGCAGAGGCTCTCCCGAATCACTGAAGGGAAGACTCTTCAAAAGAAGATTGAAGACCATCGCTGAAAAGATCAAATTTTGATAGAGAGGACTTAGCCGTGGAAAGATGAAGCCCTCCAGATTTTGTAGACAGTCAAGGATAGGCTCAAGGAGCTACGACAAAGGTAGAAGGAAGTGTTGCAGAACCAAGCAGACCAACAATAGAGGCATTATTGGAAGAAGTGTGTAAATAGGAAAAGAAGGTAGAAGAAATACTTCAGTAGTATAATGTCGCCTACATGAGCATCACAAACAAGATTCGGGGCACAACAGCTGAGTGACTCGGGACGAGTCACATGTGAGTGTTGGGGGATTGTTGGGCGTAGAGAAATTGGTCCAATTTTGCTCAAACACTCTGCATTTTAAGGAGCAGAGTGTGCGGTACCGCGAAGTCATATCTACCGTGCGAAGTTTTAGGGGCTTCAGGGTGGATCGAAGCCCCTTATTTTGTAACGAGTATTGGGGTTTTAGTTGATTGATTTGTCGAGCACATGGTATGTGGACCATGGTTTTGTAGCAATGTAATGTTATAAAAATAAATATAATGCTTTGTCGAAGAGATATCAATAGATTAAGATTGTAATCCTATGGTCAAGGGCTAATTGTATCTATCTTTTGTTCTGTGTTTTGGGCCTCAAGGAAAGGCTCTGCAGCTGAGTGTGTGGAGACCTTGGAAGAGTTTTCATCTTAGTGCGCAGATCACCTACAACTATGTGCAAAGGTTGAGAAGCTAAATGTACTGAAAGGATTCATATTAATAAAGAAGAAGAGAAGTTTTGGGCAATACTTTGTGTCTATGTGTATTATTATGTTTGCTTTCCATCTATGGATGCAAAGTACTAATTATGTTATGATTGTGCAGTTTACATTGCTCTTTAATATTCTTGTGTTAAACTGCATGTGTCGAAGTAAATAGTTAAATTTATGCAATGCAATAGTACTAAGTTAATACGGAAGAACGAGGTAGAATCCACCTTGTGTAGTCCCTGAAGGTTGCAGAAACCTAGTTCTGCAACCACCCATAGCCACCTCGGGTGAGACTGCGATCTGCTTGTAGGTGTTACACAGTATTTTGTCGCATTCCTCAGTTATTATCCCAAGTGTTGTCTTTTGTGTTGCCCATGACACAAACGTCGCAAAGCGGCAAAAGATGTATAAACTTGTTCACCCTGGAAAACATGCTTAAGATATCCCTGAAGACCTAAAAGAGAAATGCCGTGAAGCTTTTCTGTAAAATTTTGTAAAAAACCTTATTTCACAAGCCCAACATGATCCTCCCCTTAGTAAGCTCACGCTTGTCACCTTGTCCCTATACTTTGAAAAACATTGCCAGCGCGGGAATTCAACAGTAAAGTCACGATGGTCCTCTTCAAGCAGGTTCTCCAAAAATGGAGCAGAAGCTCCGACCTCTAGAATTCTCGAGAACGAAGTTCTGGTACTTGTTCATTGAGGATATGGTCAAATAATCCAATGTTTGGCCCTTAATATTATCTCCAAATATTCCCCCCCTTTGAGATAAGACCTTTCCCCCTCATTAGTGGATCCTTAACCTCCTTATCTTTACTATAAGAGAGTGCCATGCTAGTGAGTCATGGTTGGTCATTGTTGGTTTCCTTACTTATGCCTGATTGCGTCTACATGCTGTCGATTTGACGAAGAAGGAGAAGAGATTGAAGAGAATGGATTGGAGTTGAATTACCACTCCAAAGGAGGCCTTCAACATCAAGGCACCAGTTTTAAGCTTTCCTATGCTCATTTGATAATACAAATTATAATTTTCTTCCTATAAATATGTTAATGTTAATTGGTTTAGCATGATACTCCTTGATCTGCCATGTAGTTTGATTTGAAACATATATACTATGTATCTTTTGTCTTTTTTCATGTGATATTCTTTACAGGTATTTGGATGTAGAAGGCATAGCGAGGAACGAGCCTGGAAGTGAAGGGATTGACATCGACATTGAAGAAACGACTGCACAAGGAGCGAGGTAGGCCATCTCCCTCTCTCATTTTACTTTCAATGTTAAACTGGGAAATCTTGTATTCTTTGTCACGGTTGTTACTAGACCCACTCATTGGGCTAGAGGGATCACTTCTTTCTGAAGAAGGGATTTCCTGCATAATAGCAGGTCGTTGCCGAAAGGGGCGGTGTCTGAGGGTTTTACTGGTGTGAAGTAAAAGCCAAACTTGGGTCAAGCCCCACCAAGCCAACACTCAGAAATACATGGTACAAATAAAAAGCGTGTGAAACATGCTAACTTGTTAAAAAACTTAGAAATATAACAAGCGTGTTAAACAAGCTACCTAGAGTATCCTTCTTGATAATGATAACCATGCCATGGCAATATTTTTCCAAAAATGCCACACAGTTATACTATGTAGTAGGTGACGCTCTCTAAAGAATGTCTCAATTTGAATATCACCCCCTCAATTGTTAATGCCTAAGCTTGTGCAACTCCTTCATATTCTCTCCCTTGCAGGTATATGGCATGGGTGGAATCAAGCTCCAAGACTCGCTCCAGAGGTCGAGTATCTCACCTCGATCTACAGACAAGTTGCCTTTAGAAAGACGAATAGAGGGATTCCTTTGCCATTTCATTCATAGGTTGAACAAGAAATTTCCTGTACAACTTGCTCTCCCGACATTGGAAATGGTCTTCATTTGTTAGATGTGATCCAAATTAGGTTTCTCTGTTGTAGTTCTGGAGAGAGAACATGTGAGAATCATGCATGTAAGGCCCATGCATGTCGCCCCCTGTGGGTTTCAGTTATTTGTTTATTTATTTATTTCTCTTTATTTTTTTTCTTTAACTTGGTGTTATAAATTTTTTATTTTTTATTTTTATTTTTTTAACCAATTCGATAGATAATTAAAACAAAATTGTTTCTTTTCTATGTTAATCTAGTCAAAAAATGAATAATAATAACGCTTTAATTTTGTTTTTTTAGCTTCTCTTCCTTGGGCCATTGCCACATGATCCAGTGGTTTCAACATTTGATTGATATCAATATCCAAAGACCCCTGTTGAGGATGCAAGTGATTTAGTAGATCCAACACTAGAGCACCCACAATGAGAAATACAAGAAATAAAAAGGTGGGCACAAAGACAAGAGTAGTTTAAGATCCTCCAGCATGCTCCCTAAAAGTTGATATTGATCCAATCCTTTGAATTTTAATTAAATTGATCTTTCTAAGTATTCTTTGGCACATTTAGAGCTAGACATTGAGATATTTAAGGCCTTGTCCATTGATGAATTGAGGGATGATGAATGGAGAAGAAAGAACCATGAATCTATAGTAATTATAATACACTAGTTAGCTAGATTTATAATGCAATACAAAATTGATTCTAACTAGAAATCAATCTCCAAAACTAGCTTACTAGTTGTCCCTATGATTAGCCCCTATAAAGGACCGACTCAACATAATTAACAACATTAATGTATGCATTACTCTCTTCTCTAAACTCCAGGACAGAGTGTACAACAATATTTTTTTTCACTTTGTAAAGAGCTTTGGCGAAACTCCATACTCCCACTTCCATTGACGCTTACAATTTCCTCACTAGATTCAATGCAACCAAAAATGCAAATAGCAACTTATTCTGGTGGAATTGAAAAAAAAAGACATAATTAAGGTACTCTACCCAAAACTAAAACAAAAATTGTCAGTATATGAGCAATGCCTCTAAGCCCAAAAGAAATGATAATACAATGTTTTGAAGGTTCAAAACACCCTTTCCATCCTCCCCAACTACTTCCCCAATATCAGCAGTGTCAACTCTTATCAAACCAAATAGAATTCTACCCCACACTAAATCTTAGAGTTCACTGAAACCTTTCATTAAAAAGTACTTGGCTCTTAGTATTATGATTTCTTGAAACTAGCTACGATAGGAATGACAATAATGAGAACCAAAATAAAAACAAAAATAATACCAATGCACATCCATTTCCTAGTGTTTCTCTGGTATTTTTTTGCACCTTTGAGTTGCTTTGTACCATGATCGAGATAGTTAGCAACATGTATAACATGGTGTTCTATGTCATTAAGCTGCTCTCCTTGGACCTCTACAAGGGACAACCATACCAAGAAATATTTGGTGAAGCTCAAGTAAACATTTTTCAATCTCCTTGGCAACATCATGTCGCTCCTGTATTTCATGAATTGTATCCAATATTTGACCTCGCCTTTGCTCTTGAATTTCCTTTTAAAGGAAAGTTTCACTCTCCCCTGTAGAAATTATTTTTTCTGTTGTATCTTCACTTGCATTTTCACCTGTAATGGTGAAATATCTTCTCTCAATGGTTTCCTTGTACTCCCCAACAAATTTTCTCCTTGGGCTCTGAAATTCCCCCATCAAATCTTTTAGTTTCTTCCACATACCATTTGTAACTTAATTTCTTGTCTGATCTGTAGGAGTTCCTTCTTTGCATCATATCACTCTTCTGTTAGCCATATTAGCTTCGTGAAGTGCTTCGAGCTTTCCTTTCATCTCTCTTGTTGTTTTAAGGACATAAATAACATCTATATCCATCCGGTCTCTTAGATATTTCATGGTTGAGGCTTTATGAATGAATTTTGTCTCTTCATTAAACTATTGCAGCTTCTCAAGAAGTTCCTTGATAGTTTCTATGTCTGCTTTTATACCACTGACTTCTTCAAAGAATTGTCCAAGATTTTTTTCAGTCTCCAATTCTACCATCTCCATCTCAAGACCAACCTCAAGGTCCTCCTTCAAGGTTGCACATTTGAGATCCACATAATTGGTGAAAGGCCTTGTGAGAAGACCATTCATTTTGTTGAATTCTAGCAATGTTTTAAAATGAATATGAACAAGATCGTAAAACCCTTGAGTGTTGCCAATTGCACCTAGATACCTCGTCCATCCTTGCTAACTGTGCTTGCACCCGAGGGAAATACTAACAAAATGACCACATACAATCGACCTTTAACAAAATCCTACAGACATTGAAGGATTTACGGAAACTTTGGCCTTGGAAAAGTTTTCCTGCCAAAACCTGTCTTCCGATGCTTGAAATGGCTTGAACGAGAATTATCTTTGATAAACAATTTGAAAATATAGATGGGGAATCGAACCAAATACCTACCGAAGGGGAGATGAGGGATTTCTTCGATAATATCCCAAAGTGTACAACAATATATCGAGGTATTCACCAATCTCCACCTATAACTGTAGATCTAGTATTCTGAAGAGGTACTTGGGCTTCAATTTCATTCTAGTTTTTTCACCTTTACCATTTTGACCTACACACAGAAATGGAACATCTGCTTCTTGGTCTCCTCTTTCGGTTCTCAATCAACACTTTCTTCTTTAGATAGGACAAAATGATAAAGCTTTCAACATGATCTTCCAATTCATCTGTTATATTGAAAGCTTTCAAGCCCAATTTCGCTTTAAGGAAATTGGCTATTGCACGCTATAGAGCCGGCTGAAATGTGATCGGTTCTATTTCATTTTAAATTCTAGAGTCATGTTGCATAATCTTACTTTCCTTGGGAGCAGTGTCATTCTCAGGTTTTTGTCCCCTTGTTTGCACATAATGAATCGATAACATTTTATTTTATTCTACTTCCATGGCTAGCTTGATTTATGAACAACTGACCTGAGATAATTCAACGATGTTCCTTTTATTAAAGTGGAATATGTTGCACTTTTGAAACTACAATTCCGGTTGAGTTTAGTTGCTAGTACGTTTTTAATAAGCTCAATTTCACTCATCCTCCCCACCCCTCCATTTAGTCTTCTCACAACCTGCTCGACATACCTTATGAAAATGAAAACAACATGAATTCCACCCTCTTTGGATTGGGGTGGGGATGTTGTTCCTCAAGTGCCTCTATTGCCCTGTTGTTATCGAATGGAATTTCGAGATGCGAACTAATCACCTCTTTTTCTCTTCACTTCACCTCCCCCTCACCCTTAAAACCCCGACAATATCCCACTCCCTCGTTGTTATGGGCACAATTTTAATGAGCCGACCAGCTAATAACTTGGAGCCACCGATAATAGTGATGGACCATTATTATCAACTTGTTTGAAAACTCTAGTGACTTGCACAAATTTTTTCCTATAGTTGATATGAAAATGGAACTATTTGTACTGTTATGCAAAGTATCCATTTCCATTTAATTTAATGTGCAAATTGTTCTCCATGTCTTGCAAGTTTAACAAAGTGTTTTTGGTAATGTTTTGAGTTTTATGTGTGAGGATTTTTTAATTAAATGTATTGTTTAACATCTAACAACAGAAATACACAACAAATATCATAACACAGCAAAATGATGAAGCAGTTCACCCCTCCTGGGCTACATTTGCCGGTCCAAGGCTCCCCAATGGTATGTCCTTGCTCTATTAAATTGCTAAAAAAATGGTTACACAGTGAAATATATGCCTAAAAAGGTTAAAAAAAGTAGTGAATTTGACTTCAGAAGACAAAAATAAGCTAAAAATGGCTTTTTTTTCACCTCAAACAGTGAAGTACAACCCAATACAGCTCCATCTCCCTGATGGCCCTGGTGGCTCTTTCCTCTTCCGTAAAGAAAAAATGGCTGAATAAAACCTCTGTTCACTTTGAAACCTGTCCCAGACACTCCATAAGGTCGAAGAAAGCCAAAATTGACTAAAATTTCATCTTTTTTGGTCGAAAATTGAGAAAGTTATGACCCAAACAAGATTTTGCCTAGTGGCACTAGAAAACCTCCTCCAAAACTGGAGGAACTCCAGTTAACTCTACCAAAAGAGGCAGACATATAAGGTTGGCAGAACCGCGCCACTATTTTCGGGGTGACATTTATTGTGACTGCGAGTTTAACTACACGTTCACATGCTGAAAGTTCGCAAATGGTTAGTGTTGGTGGATAATGTTAAATCCGCACCCACGGTCATGGCCTATAGGTCACATGGTTAGTGGGCTAGGTGCTACATCATTTTCTCTACTGTTTTGAATGGGACTCAACCCTTGGTCATTGTCCGTGGTCGCGGGGTCTGAAACCCATATCCTTGGGGCTTAAACCTGAAATCCCGCTCGTTCAACAGGGCTTAGCCTGTGGTCTTTGGACCCAGGTCTTATCACCATAGCACTGGCCCTTGAGGGCTATACCAACATTCTTTGCATGACCCGACTGTGTTTTAAATCCACCTGAATCGCCCACATATCAACTTGCCTTGCTACCGTGTTGGTCGGGTCAAGGGTTCGACCCCCCTTGCCTTCAACATTTTAGCATGACCTTTAATCCAATGGCCTGGGGCCACATGGCAGCATCCGAGCAGGCCACATGGCACCCTATAATAGGCCCATTTAAAACATTATAAAAATGAAAATTTTCCTTATAAAACTTTTAAAAATGACAATTTTTTTTGGGTCAAAAGTCCTATTTTGGAGGTCATTGGGCGATTTCAAACTTCAGTAACTTTCACATATGACATCGGATTTGAGTCCTGTTTGCAACGCTAGAATTGCAGCGACGAGGCCTTTCCAATCATTTAGACTGCAACTATTTATGATAAGTTCCATTTTTGAGCATTTTTTCAACTTGGACATGATCTCCTGATCACACCTCCCCAATGGGAAGCTTTCGGACCCCAAAATATCTCTGAATTACAAAAATTGAAGATTAGGAGATTGATTCTCCACTCTTCCAACCTTGAACCACTGAAATATTCCCAATTTCATCAAATTGAGCTTCTCATAAAAAGATAAATTCTTCCTTGAATTTGTTGACCGACTGTTGCTAACCTTGACTGTGTCATGATGAATTTTTTTTGAATTTGCAGAACAACAACTAAAATTTGCAAAAATCATATTGCTCCTACAATGGTCTTGTTAGCCACCTATAATATTTGTTATAGCAAAAGGTGGCTAAGAATTTTTGAGCCTTCAAGGAACAAATTTCATTGCTAAAAATTGTTGGCTCTTGAAGACTCTTGAAGGCCTCCTGCCTCTGTCCTCAAATCTTCACTATTGTGCCTATTCCCCTATCAGAATCCTGCTGATTCCCAAGAAAGAATACTGCTGCAAGACCATTTTCCCCCTTTTCCCATTCTCCAAAGCTAACCTCATTTTCTATCCCTCTATTTCCCATGAAAATCCCTCATTTTCATGTTTTTCCAATTCCCCCTTCATCAAAATCCCTTTTATAAGGTTTAAAGATTCCTTCTTTGCCTTATCGAAACCCCTCCAAACCTTTGAAAATCATCAAAAATCCATAAAAATCACATTTTTCATACATTATAAGACTTAAGCCCCCTCGGGCTAAGTCTTAAGCCCCTTCCTCCTGTTGAAGCCTAGAAAATCTCTGCTTCAAACATTGGGGAAAACCACCCGGTCGGGACTTTAGGACAGCTCCTTTTCCGTTTGGTATGGTAGCTCCGACTGGATTTAAAGGACCAGTTTCCTTATAACTAATGGGTTGGTGATGGGTTGGTTTGGATGAGTGGAAATGGGACTAAATTGACTGAAATAAAACTATCTAATTTAAACTAAATACTGATAAATAAATTTTAACACTAACCCGGGCAATTATATGTGAATACAACTTAAGATTGTTGCAATTTAACAATAACCATGAAAATGTATTATCATTTAAATTGAAACGTGCAGCAACAAATAAAGATAACTCTGTTTAAGAAATTAAACAGAGTTGTGTTAGCATATTGCATTCATCATTGTATACCATCTACATATACTTATAAAAGATAATATTTCAATTATACTCAGAAATGATATATATAAAGAAACATTATGAAAACAAATATCTGTAAATGATAGCAAATTTTAAAGCGAATATCATAAAACAAAAGAAATCAACAGTGAACAGATAGAAATACCTTATTCATCTTGAAAGCTTTCAAATGAAATCTGATACTCTAATCCAGTAATTCTGATGCAAAATCAAATTCCAAGGTACAGAAATGCAACACTTCAAAGATAATTCCGCATAAAATCACCAGATGTGATCCTTTTAAAAAATATATTAAGCCAATGGAGTACAGAAATGTAATCTCCAAGTCAAAAATATTAAGATCCAGGACCCCTCTCTAAATGCATGAGAAGGGTTTAAATACTACTTAGCTAAATCTAAAAATAGTCTATTACAAAAATTAAGGATTCGGTTTAATGACCATCCTTTTCCTAGGCTAAAATACAGTAAAATTAAAACTAAATCTAAAAAAAAAATAAAGACTATTAACTAACTATTTATGAACTTGATCTTTAAACATGCAGGCATCTAGCATAGTTTTGAGAAGATGTGGTTGACCGACTTCAGAATTCAACTGCCCTGAAAAGATAGAGTCGGCAAGTGTAGGCGCAATCTTCTTTGTAGAATTGATGATACAATTAAGCGCATTGTGCTGACTGTGTGGCTTCACTAAGTATGTCCAGTAAGAGTCCCAGTTTAATCTTGTCAACCCTTGGATTGATTTTGCTCTTTCTTCTGCCTTTTGCCTCCATTCTGTTTGTAGTTGACGTGCCTATGGGAGATATCCTGGAACAGTTTCTGAAATCAAGATAGCTTTGTGTAAATTATCATTTACACAATCAATAAGAGTGTTTGCCGATGTAGCCGCCTCCTTTGCTGCCTTCTCTACTCTTCTGATTTGTGCATTCTCCTCTATTGGAGCTTTTTGCTCTGCTATTAATTTTGCAATTTCATCTCGATTTCGCTTCGCCATTTTCTCATATCATACTTCAACCAAGGTAGTTTCTTCTTTATAGATTTGACCTTTCGTAGTAGTTTTTCTCTTTGCTGAAAACACTCCACATCTTTTACTTGCTCTTGAATTTGGTCAATGTTTCCTCATTTTGTTTTACAGTTATTTTAAGTCTCTTCAACTCCCGACTTTTCTCAATAAGAGCTTTATGTCTCCCTGAGAGCTCTTGATCTCCAGAAGCTTTTTCAGTAACTTCTAAAAGCTCTATAGGGGATATTTTGGCAAACTCACATACCCTATCTTGTGGTAGAAACTGTGTCAAATTGCCCACTTGGATATTGAACTTGCGAACAGCGTCTAAAACATCCTTTTTGGTACTGTCCGCCCGTGTTTGTTTTTCTTCAATGGTTCATCTCTTTTGGTCCACTCCTGTGTGAATTCTGACAAATTCGCATGTTCTCTGGCAAAATCTTCCATGAATTGCTTATTATAAGTCGCCTGAGGCTCCGGCAACTTATACATCAGCCTCAAATCTTCCGTGGTGAATGACCCGATTAACTCTTGAGATGGAGTTCTAAATTGCTTGTCTGAAATATCGGTGTTGTCCAGCACCCATTTCACCATGTCCGTATACGGGAGAATCCTCGGCCTTGCCGCTATCCTATGCAGAAATGAACAAGACAGTTATTTGAGGGTTGCCTCAGATGTATTACTGGAACCTGCTGTAGCCGCAACTTTTATCACCACAGGATTTTCTTCTTCCAACAAATTATACATTCCTTCCCATGTGGTTATACCAACATCCTTGTTGCAAGCGGTGTCTGCATACAGTGAAGCCATTTCTCTGTTTTCAGAATTTGAGCTCTTCTCTTTCTTACCCATAATGTTCTGTGAAAACTTTGTATAGACGTTTGCTCCTTCGTGCCTGCGTTTTACGAGTTAAATGTGAGTAATGGCATAAGAAAGGTGATGAGATAGTTTTAAATGCAAAGGCGGATGAAATATATTATTTTATCGTGAAACGACTTTCAATCAAAACAAAATCTCATTTACCATTAATTTGACAATCCATTCATTTAATCCAATCATTAAAGTGCATAACAGATATTGATATATGGGAAGATTTTCTTTTAACAACGCGCTTTTCTAAATCTGCGACATTGCGATCTACGATTTGCTGCGCAATATCGCAATGTCGCAATATCACAAAATGAAACCATCGCAATTTTGTAAATAGCGCAAAAGCGCAAATTGCGAAATAGCGCAAAAGCGCACATTGCAAATATCGCAAAAGCGCAAAATTGTAAATAGCGCAAACAATATTCGTTTAACATTTCTCTTTTCTGCGCTATGCGATCTGCGACCAATATGCTATTGTATAGGCTTTTTTGGGATCGCATTATCGCAAAAACGCAAAATTGCATTTTTAGTTTTACAAAAGATATATACCACTTTGTGATGGATGCGCTATTTTGTTTAAAGAACAATTTTATTGTAATCTATCATAAACTTAAGTGTTTCTTAAGGTTCTTTTTAAGGGATTTCTCTAAGTTTATGATAGAAAGTTTTATTTGAAAAGGAAAACAAATCCTAATTGATTTTTTTGGATTTTTTAACTAAGGGTCCCCATTTATTTAGTATTATTACTAATATTAAATAAAAGGGGGGTTGTTGCTGGTCACAACACCTCCATAAACCCCCGGTCATTTCACCCTTCATATAACCCACGGCCCCGCAAACGGGCGCCTAGCCACATAATACATATCCCGCCCCGAAAATATTAAAAACCTTATGTTATTTTCGAAACTTTGGGTTTGTAATTATTTTATTAATTTTCTGCCGGTTCAAATTTTAAATCGTTTCACACCGTCAATCTGATCTAAAGATCGGACGGTGCGGAGTCCATTAGCCCGGTGGTCCCCTCCATCCACTAACCATTCCAAAAAACTGTGTGGTATCTATCGCACCGCCTTTGGGCGACGGCGGTTTTTTCCCGATCGCCAGCGATTCCACTCATCGGTTGACGCGTCGCCTGGGCACTGTTCATAAAACCACCGTCCATCGCACGTTAACGTTCGGACGTGGACCCTGCGCGATATTGACATCCATCGTCCGATCTGGGGCCGCTCATCCAACAGCTATCGCTCACCGAAGATGCCCAACAGTTAACCGGGCTACTGCGCGGCATTCAATAGATCTCCACCATCGATCTGATCTGCAGATCGACGACCCATATTCCATCACCCTGATTCATCGCCCGGTCAAACATTTCCCGTTTTGACTTTTCATTTTCCGCTCCTGACCGTCGATCTCTGCGCAATCGACGGCCCTGATTCAAAATTTTCTTCTGCCTTCACTACGCCTTCTCTCGATCAATCCTGACCGTTGGATGATGCCATCCAACGACCACGCTTCCTCCACGTGTCCTCCGCAGCAATAAACCTATATATGCAGGATTTTTTAATATTTGTTGTATTTTGCAGGGTTTAAATGGTTTTCTCGCCATTTTTGAAGAAAATTTGAAGGCAGAGGATGACGATCTTCCTGCCTTCGAATCACCAAAGAAAATCATCACATGGTGTTAAAATCATGTTTCATCAGTGTTTCTTCAGGCATTGATGCCATATCGCCCCTGCGCAGCCCTGTACATCAGCAAAAACCATGAATCGGGTGCAGTCAGAGAGTATCAGCGACGAAGACCAAAATTTATCAGAACAGAGGATTAAAGACATATTTCCAGGGATCACGGCTAAGAATGTTTATCAAAAGCCTAATCCCCGCTTTAAAACACAGTTTAAAGAAAATCTGAAGTGTTTTATCGACAGGAAACCCTCCACCGCCACAAATTGAGGCAAATTGATTCCTCCTAGCTACTAAAATGCCACATGTACTTCAAAGTATTCAATCAGAGGGCGAATTTATTGATCAGGATCAGATATTTGTCTCAAAACACAGCCAAAGAGGAAACTCTGCCAAGGAAATTAATGACAGACATCTGCAGAGTTACTTCGACGCTACACAGAGCCTCAAAGGTCAACAAAAGCTCCCACTGAGCTTAAACTTTATGTAAAACATTTAATACAGAGTGCACGCATGTAAGTTTCTTCATTAAGCCCCTCAAAGGCCAAGAAGCCATTAAATCTGTATTAATTGTAATTGGAGATCTTTTATCAGATCTCACCTCCTCATTCTTCTATATATACTTCTACAGAAGATGAATGAGGGGTTGGTTGTAGAACTTTGATATACACTTGAGCTTAAATTCCTGATTATAAATAGTGTTCACTGGCTCTTGGAGCTCTGCTTGTGATAGATAGGTTAGGCTAAAATGTGTAGATTGTTTCTAAACTAAAGCACTGGACTTAAAGCTGTAACTGGTTTGGAGCATCAATACAAGCTGATTTATGGGATCCTAGTCTATGTTGACGGTGATGTTTTTCTTATTGTAACTTGTCATTTTGTTTCTGTTTTCACTGTGTTCCAATTTCTCTTATAAAGAACAGCATGCCTAGAGTTAGGACCTACTGTACATCAGTAACCTTCTCTGACTGAAAATATTTATCTGAATGTTTTCTTCTAAACTATGTTATTTAGGAATGATTTAATTCTATTCAAGCATAGGAATGTTGGCGTTCTCTCGTCTTATTGTCTTAGCTGAATGATTATTCTTAAATTTTATTTTCAGTAAATGTTTAGTGAAGATGAACTGAGGAAGATATGGTGAGCCTCGGTCCCAGATTTATTCCCACAACTATCTGAATGTTTCCCTTGGAACATGTTAAAAGCTGGCTAGTTTAAAAGTACTTACCAGATCTTAGGCCATTCTGTGTTATCTTTGTGTTTGTCTTGAAAGTAACCAAGTAAAGCAGAGCTAGGAGAGGATTTGTGGTGAGCCCGGCCCGCTAGTGTCTTCTCCAAAAGTTGCCTTCAAGTTTCCCTTTGTTTTAAAATGTTTTCTATTGAAAGTGTATCAAAGGCTGGCTAGTTTGAAATTACTTACCAGATCCTAGTTTACTTTTATGTTTTTCTTGAGTCTATGTCAAAGGCTGGCTAGTTTAAAAGTACTTACCAGATCTTGGGCTGCTCTTTGTTCTGCATCTGTTTATTTATCCTTCTTATTGTATCATTTCATTCCATAAATCAAACTTCAAAGAGATCCTTAGACATAGATGACTTGCCCCTTAGACCACTCTTGCCTCTTGCTGTTCCAATTAAACCCTATTATGACTCCATAGCCCAATGGACTAAAACCTGCAATTATCTATCTTTTTGGCCGAAGCTTACTCTCATTACTTGCAACTTCTCACCTTTGAAACTCTTTGCATTTAGGACTTTCCACCTCAAACAGTAATCATGCTCAACCATCCAAAAACAAACAAAACCCTTGGCCTTCATAACTAGCCTAATATCATAACCCCAAACTTCAAAGACAAATCCATCTTTGCACTTATTGGAGAGATCCCTCTCCGGATTCAGGAGGGCTAGATCCTAGAATCCCAAAGTTGGTTGAAATAATGTTGCTTCTGCAGTTTTAGTCTCATCAATCTGCTAAAATTACAGATTCCTTGCCAACTAGAAAGGAAACTAGAAATAAGATTCACCTTGCCAACTGTCCTTATGGTGAATTTTTGCCGAATGAGCCATGTACTTGTGTCAATTCCCGACCAAGTTTTCTCGCCATACCAATCTGCCATTCTGAAACCAGCAATGACCCTTGCTGAACTTTATGTCCTCTTTGCTTGCATGCTTTTCCCTTTCTTGGATTCTTGCACCACTTTGCACCGACACTTTATTCTCTGCACTGATCAACACCAAAGACACTTTCTACAACATCTTGTCATCTTCTTCCAAAGACGACTTCCTTTTAGACTGAAACATATCATCATTTAAATCAGCAATAACATGAAAAAGATTATGTACAAAATATTTTTGTTTAATCATCAACAAAGTCAGATTTTGACTTGCATTTACAAGCCTTTTCAATTGCCCTGCATTCACTAAAGAAGATTCTAGCTTCTTCCAATGTTCTCTCACAATAAACTCCTTACCATCCTTGAACAAATTATACTTGTTCTCATGGCGATGGAAGATCTCTTTCCTGTCATATAAGTATGGACTATCCAACACCACACCTGTAATATCAAGTGGTACCACATCTAATTCAACCATGTCAAAATAACGAGCTGTTATGGCAAAGCGCAACATGCACTTCCTTGAAACTTGTAAATTAGCATCCTTGCAAATCCATCCAAGTGAATATGGCTTTGGATGTGGAATGGTTTAAAGTTTCAACTTCTTGACTAAGTCTTCTGAGATGAGATTCTCTTGAGACCCACGGTCAAATAGCGTGTCTATCTTTGTGTGTTTTGAAATGATCCTCACATGAAACAACTCAATCCTCCTCTCTTCATTTGGAGCTTCTATGTGACAGTTTAAAGTGCTAGAACTGGGATTTGTTTCATTTACAATCTCTTTCCCCGTTATGTTCTTTAGTGCCAAAGCTATGCTTTTAGTTTCATCTCCTGATTTAGACCCTAAGTCTTGTTCAACTATTGCAACCGTTTTTCCCTTTTCTTTGGCCTTATCTTTGGTTTTAATTTTTTCTGGCTTCAATTTCGGATGAAGTTTCTAGCAATGGTCTTCATCGTGGCTTGTTTTGGAACAATTTTTACAAAAGAATTTTCCTTTTTCTTTCCTAGAGTTTGCATTTATTTTTCTACCTTTGCCTTTAATTTCACTATACACATTCCCATCAAAAGATTGTTTACCTCTACCCTCTAAATGCGTAGCTTGTACACAAACTTTGTCTAGACTAGTAGGATTGAACACAAGGATAGTATGTATAAGATAGCTATGTAAACCACCTATATATTTCAACAAAGTCTCTTGGCTATGCAAATCAATTCCAAGTAATAAAGCCCTTCATTTAAACTCTTGAGTGTAATCTTGAACACTTTGTCCCTTAAGTTGTCTAAAACTTTGCCAATTCATGATAGCATTTTGTAAATGAGCTAATGGATAAAGTTGTTGTTTAATTGCGGAAATAAATTCAACCCATGATAAAGTGATCTTACCAAGTTTTTTAATTTCATCCTTGGTCTTGGCTTCACACCATACCAATGCTGCTCCCTCCATTCTCAAAGAGGCTAACTGAATCTTGGTGTCGTCATCATGAAGGTTTTGTATCCTCAAATAAACTTCCAATTGTGTTAGTATGAATTCTTTGTCGAAGCGTACGAAAAAGAACCACTTTAGCTACGCATAACTAATAGCCCTAACAACAATAATGGCTGCAAAACATCTTCAGATCTGCGATTAGTAGTTAAAGTGCTGCAACAAACAGATCTATAAATGGAAAGACATTAAGCAGTAAAGTAAAGAGTTTGCTCCATGCATCCAACAGACAAGACAAGAACACGATTTTTGAATGAATTTTTATATTACAGGGCACCCGGGAGGAAACAAGAAGGTGTATCCAGATCTCCTCAATGGGATGGGTTCTTTGTAGTCCTCAGCACTTCAGATCTAAGCTTTCTCTCTCTTGTAGATGTAGAAAACCCAATGTAGAAGGTAGAGCTCAATGGGAGCAACAATGGCGGAAAATGAGACCGAGTGTATAGATCCAGAGTGATCTAGTATGCAACAAAAGGTGAAGAATGATGGGGAAAACCCTCCTATTTATAACAAAATATTGGGTCTTTCTAGATCTTGGTGCATGATTAAAATAATGTTAATCACAACTAGATCCACCTCTATGGAATATTTTATTATTATTTTTTGGAGGGAAAGGGTGTTTGACTTGGGTCAAATCCCTTGATTAGTGAAAAATAAATAAATAAATGATTTATTTATCTTTTTAAGGAAGTGGTTGGGATATAATCAAATAAATAATGATTTATTTGATTAATGGTGGTTGATTTGGTCATATTTTACAAGGAATATTATTTAAATAATTATTCCTAGAAAATAATAAGATAACTATGGGTTTATCTCATTAATTTCTTTGTTTTTGGGTTAAACATGACTGGGAATAATAATTAAATTATGGTTTAATTAATTATTCCTTTTGGGGTTTCATAATTAACATAGTGAAAGCAGTTTTACTTGGGGTAAAACTGGTCTTACATGGTGTACTTGGGTCCATCTAATGATGAAAGGTTAGATGACCAAAAAATGGTGTAACAGATTGCCCCCCAGCCTGCGAGTGTCAGGAGCAAATCGTATGACCGAAGTACGTTGTAAGAAGACAATCACTAGACAACAAAAGGGTATGTCAGAGAGAGAAATATGAGGTAGATAGTGTGCTGAAGGACTAGACCCCGAGGAGACGAGACTCGCAGGTGCAACAAGTCTCTGTTATGAGAGGGTACCTGTGCTGAAGGCGGCGGGGGAGGCATACCTATGCCCGCCGTGACAAAGTACAAAAGAATAGTGTGTCCAGGGAACAAGGGACCGAACCATAGAGTACAGCTGGCATAATCAAGAGCCAGATAAAAATACAATGAATAGTCTCACATACATGCTGTGCCTGGGATAACAGCCAGGACTAGTACAATATCATCCGAGTACATGAGATAAATACAACCCAAATGCCCCCTGTAAATGGGGAAGGGCTCACAAAATCTGACTGATACATGAAAATCATAGAGGTGCTGCAAGTGGCTAAGGCCAACATCATCAAAAGCTGGAGCGGCATCAAAGGCTGCAATGAAGAGGTCATCCGGGCATGTGGGGGGCTACCTGCAGGGCCACCCCCTCATGAGGGCTGAGACATCTCACACACGCCCGGGAATCATCAGGAGCTGCTGCTGGGTCACTGGACTGTCCAGTATACGAATCTCGATCGTGCTGAAAGGAGCTGGAGAAGCAACCAAGTCAAAGGGAGGTAAGAAATCCCCCTGCCTGATCCGAGGCACCGAACAAAAGTGGAAGTTGGAACCACGGTACACCGCCCTCTAGACCTTGCTTCTGGAATAAATGTGCTGAGGTCGACAGAAGGAGGTCCGCCGTAGGTGAGGCAATGAGAGATCCTCAACTAAGGCACGAGAGAAGAGCAATAGAGCGACGGACAGACTGACACTAATGATGATGGTGGAAACGGGAAGGATGGAGTGGCGAATGGACAACTTCCCTTGTTAGAGCATAAAGGGCATGAATGACATGGCAACGACTGACACAATATCGAAGGGGACAGGGGACAGTGGGGCTGAAGGTCATGAGATGCGACACAAGAGAGGAACCAAGCAAAAAGAATGGAGGGCTATAGTAGGGTGTAAAAGGATGCAGGATAGACTCCATGAATGCAATGATGACTCAACCCGGATGCTCTAAGCAAGGGCGACTAGATAATGCTGCCACACAGTAAAGGCCCCAATGGGGGGTCATAGAAACATGAGTACAAGGTGGGCACTCATGACGAAAATCAACACGAGCATGGACAAGTAAGGGGGCGATGTGGTGCCCCAAGTACAAGTGTCGTAAGTGAGGAAATTCGATTTTAAGGAGTGGTGAAGTGACCCTTCGTGGAAAAAATGTGTCCGGGTGAAGTATCAAATCACCAAAACTAAGTAAAACCCATTTGAGAGCTCGGTGAGATCTATCCAGCGGTGCTGACGGTTCGTCGAACGGGGCTACGGTGTGGTCGCAGCAGTCGAAAGAAGAAACAGGGGTTCTCTTTTAATGAGGCGCTTTTCCCTCCAAAATCATTCATTTGCTATTGTTGCTGTGGTGAATGTGGAGAGGAGAGAAGGCCCTAAATCTTGCGGCGAACGTAGCGGACAAACCGACCGTTGGATTCGAGATCTGTCAGTTGGAGGTAAGAGGCCTAACCTAGCTCTTGCATTTTGATGGATTAGATTTGCAGTTTAGGGCCCAACACCCCAGAAACAGCCCCTCCCACCTCTCTACGGCCGGGTCGCACCTTTTGGGGGCAAAAAGTGCGACCCAGGACGCAGGTTTGGGGGCAAAAAGTGCGACCTGGTCCAGAAATGGGCAGAAAGCTGCGACCTGGGAGGGGAGGGGGGCTTGGTGCTGTTTGATGGTTGGGAGTTGGGTTTTTGTGTGTGGTTATGGTTTGCCCGATCTGTACCCTGACAAAGAGAATGTGTTTGTGCAGGTATGGCAGAGTTACGGGTCAACTGGAGAGAGAGGGATCCGGGAACACTTCGGGCAGAGATCCAGGCGGATCAGGGCGTCCGTCGTGTATTGGCCAGATTTGGGGTTCTCAAGTTTGTGGAGAACCCGTTGATGAGAGCAGGGGAACCATTACTGGCCCGGATTATCAGTTACTGGGATCCAGATCAGGAGATCTTTGTAGTGCAGGGGCACAGGATCGAACCGACGGTCCAGGATGTGTACTTCCTGACCGGCCTCCCACCATTGGGGATAGTGGGAGACACGCAGCCAGTGTTGCCGCGGGGGCGGCATATCATGGAGTTTGTGGAACGCCATTGTCGACCGGGTTTCCAAGTCAAGGGGACTCGGATATCGATCAGGGATCTAGAGAGGCTAGAAACCCGTGCAGTGGCCGCAGCTGTGCTGCGAATCCTGGGCACCCAGGCGTTCCATCACATCACCGGTGGGCAGATGATGATAGTGGAGAGTGTGTTGAGTGGGACCTACTTTGGGTGGGCCCAAATGATGTTGGTGTCGCTAAAGCGACAATTGTCGCTATGCAGGCGGCAGGTGAATCATGATTGCTCATATGGGACTTTGTTGTGCGCCTTCTTCTTTGAGAAGATCCCGACCTTGAGGCCTCGTGTGCATCTTCCAGATGGGGGCCCGAGAGAGCCCAGGATGCGTCGTTGGGGACGACTACTCGGCAAAGGAGGAGGAGGGGCGGTCGGGCGAACATTTCGACCGGAGTTCTTTGCCCATTGGGATCAGATGCCGTTGTACATAGACGACTACCCTTATAGTGGGATGAGCTACTATGGGGATCCGGATTTGCCACTTCCGGCTGGTCGAGTTTGGGGGCCCAATGGTAAGTGACAAATTGCTATTCTTATATGGGCATGTTTAAAGTTTTTTGAATAGTAAATAATGATACTGATTCAGGGACTTTTGGTATGCAGATATAGCACCGGTAAAACCAGCCGGATATATGGGACGACCGGCAGCATCTGGAGCTACGGGTCCGAGTGGATCGAGAGCAGCGCAAAATGATGGTGCAGCCGCCCTACTGGAGGACATCCGTCGTAGATGTGAGCAGCTGTTGACCGGAGTATCAGAGCGCGGGCAGAAAGGGACAAAATCAAGAAGGTCAAGGGCAGATAAGGTGCAGTGACGATTGATTTTAGAGTCTTTGCCAGGCGGTGTAAACCAGGCGCTTCTTCACTTAGGGTCAGTGTGTGGTGTGTGTTAATTTTAATTTTTAAACCCTTTCCGTTGTTGAGAGAAAAAAAGTGTGCTGCGTAGCTGAAAATAAACCTACAGAGAACAGAGTAAAATGCTGAAATAACAGAAAAATAACAGCTACGTATGCATCTATCTAAACCAAGAAGGTGGGTCTCTCAAAACTATGCCGAAAAGAAAGGGAAAAACTATGGAAACACACACAAGGGAAGCTCAACAGATCTAGGGTCAAAGGGGACAGAGATCCGGAGGATAAAGCTGCAGGTAAGGGGTGCAGATCACAGCCAAGAGACAGAGGCAAGGTGGCTGGAAAAAAAAGGGAAATCAGCAAAAAGCCGGGAGGGGCAAGGCAGAGGCCTTTAGGGGAGGTCCAAACAAAACGACAAGAGGTGATTTGAAAGGAAAAGAGGTTGATTTCGATGGATCTGGAAGTGAGGTCACAGATCTGGAAAAAGAAAGGGCTGAAGCTCTGAAACCGACGGCTGAAACAGCTGAAACTCTTCCACAAAAAGTGGAGGGTACTAAAGCCCTAAGGGGCCGGGTTCCCACTTAGATGAGTAAAAACAGATCAGATCTTGGTCAAGGCCGATATTGCAGGCCGGAAAACCTCGCGCAGGTCGCAGCACAACTCCTAAAAATTACGTAAAAATGCCGGAAAAAGGCGGTCGCGGTGTTCCGACCTCGATCCGAGTTGAGGCCGCAGGAACAAAGCCAAAAGGTGCGTCTGTGTCGCAGGTTTTGGGGGCCAAAAGGTGCTATTCTGCCCTATCGTTTCTACGCGCATCTTTCGGAAAATTGCCGTCTCGTGTGCGCCGTGCCGGCACCTGCGCAATAGGGCCAGAAACACACGGAAGTTAGAAATTTTAAGTTTTTAGGGTTTTATGTGAAAAAGAATGACATAAAAAGAGGAAAACTAAGCAGCTAAAAAGAAGCCCTAGGGCCTCAAGTAGCTGGATATGCAGGAATATGAAAAACGACAGCGGTCGTAATTTAAAACCCGTGTGGAGTCGCCATTTGTTAGTATGAATTCTTCGTCGAAGTGTACGAAAAAGAACCACTTTAGCTACGCATAACTAATAGCCCTAACAACAATAGAGGCTGCCAAACATCTTCAGATCCGCGATTAGTAGTTAAAATGCTGCAACAAACAGATCTATAAATGGAAAGACATTAAGCAGTAAAGTAAAGAGTTTGCTCCATGCATCCAACAGACAAGACAAGAACACGATTTTTGAATGAATTTTTATATTACAGGGCACCCGGGAGGAAACAAGAAGGTGTATCCAGATCTCCTCAATGGGATGGGTTCTTTGTAGTCCTCAGCACTTCAGATCTAAGCTTTCTCTCTCTTGTAGATGTAGAAAACCCAATGTAGAAGATAGAGCTCAATGGGAGCAAAATGGCAGAAATGAGACCAAGTGTATAGATCCAGAGTGATCTAATAGGCAACAAAAGGTGAAGAATGATGGGGAAAAACCTCCTATTTATAACAAAATATTGGGTCTTTCTAGATCTTGGTGCATGATTAAAATAATGTTAATCACATCTAGATCCACCTCTATGGAATATTTTATTATTATTTGTTGGAGGGAAAAGGTGTTTGACTTGGGTCAAATCCCTTGATTAGTGAAAAATAAATAAATAAATGATTTATTTATCTTTTTAAGGAAGTGGTTGGGATATAATCAAATAAATAATGATTTATTCGATTAATGGTGGTTGATTTGGTCATATTTAACAAGGAATATTATTAAATAATTATTCCTAGAAAATAATAAGATAACTATGGGTTTATCTCATTAATTTCTTTGTTTTTTGGGTTAAACATGACTGGGAATAATAATTAAATTATGGTTTAATTAATTATTCCTTTTGGGGTTTCCTAATTAACATAGTGAAAGCAGTTTTACTTGGGGTAAAACTGGTCTTACATGGTGTACTTGGGTCCATCTAATGATGAAGAGTTAGATGACCAAAAAATGGTGTAACAAATTGTCTTATGCAATTTTCAAGTTTCTCTGCATTGACCTCATCATTAAACATAGGCAACTCAAATTTAACATCAAGCTTTAAAAATGGACTTTTACTAGTGGTTTTAGACTTGTGATATTGATTCACCGAAGTAGAGGATGATGATGTAGAGGAAGAGGATGAAGATGGGGATGGTGGATCACCATTACCTCCATGTCCTTTCTTTGACTTTTCATCACTTTTATTTCCTCCTAAAGAACCCTCTCCTTCTTTCTGGTGTCTAGACCCTTCTCCAACAAGCCTATCATTCCTTTCTTGGTAGAGTATCCTCACCATCTTCGTCATGTCCAAGAAAGCCTTTCGGAACACCCGTTCCTCTTCTTTGGGATTAATGTCTTCAGGAGTTTCTCCTTCCCTTGAAGACATGCTTGAGACTTCTTCTATGGCTCTTGGAGGTGGCTCTTTGGCCCTTCTTGGTCGAGGATTACTTTGTGCACTAACCAAGTGTCCTTCACCTCTCTTGAGTTTAAGCCTAGTAAGCATCAAAAATTGCAAACAATCAACTATATCTTTGCACAAGAACAAATGCAGAGTAAAACTCTAGCTCCTAAGGCTCAAAACCTGAGCTCTGATACCATTTGATCTGAAAATGGAACTATTTGTACTGCTATGCAAATTATCCATTTCCATTTAATTTAATGTGCAAAGTGTTCTCCATGTCTTGCAAGTTTAACAAAGTGTTTTTGGTAATGTTCTGAGTTTTATGTGTGAGGGTTTGTTAATTAAATTTACTGTTTAACATCTAACAACATAAATACATAGCAAGTAAACTTCACCATATCATAATACAACAAAATGATGAGGCAGTTCACCCCTCCTGGGCTACATCTACCGGTATAAGGCTCCCCAATGGTATGTCCTTGCTCTATTAAATTGCTAAAAAATGGTTACACAGTGAAATATATGCCTAAACAGGAAAAAAAAAGCTGTGAATTTGACTTCAGAAGACATAAATAAGCTAAAAATGGCTTTTGTTTTACCTCAAACAATGAAGTACAACCTAACACAGCTCCATCTCCCTGATGGCTCTTTCCTCTTCCCTGAAGAAAAAAATGGCTGAATAACACCTCTGTTCGCTCTGCAAGCTGTCCCAAACACTCCAGAAGGTCGAAGAAAGCCAAATTTGACTAAAATTTCATCTTGTTTGGTTGAAAATTGAGAAAGTTATGACCCAAACAAAATTTTGCCTAGTGGCACTAGAAAACCTCCTCCAAAATTGGAGGAACTCCAGTTAACTCCACCAAAAGAGGTGGACAGATAAGGTTGGCGGAACCGCGCCACTATTTTCAGGGTGACATTTATTGTGATTTCCAGTTTAACTACGCGTTCACATGCTGAAAGTCCGAAAATGGTTAGTGCTAGCGGAAAATGTTAAATCCGCGCCCACAGTCATGGCCTGCATGTCACATAGTTAGTGGGTTAGCACCTAGGTGCTACATCCTTTTCTCTGCCGGTTTGAATGGGGCTTAGCCCTTTGTCATTGCCCGTGGTCACGGGGTCTGAAACCCATAGCCCTGGGGCTTAAACCTGAAATCCCGTTCGTTCAACAGGGCTTAGCCTGTGGTCTTTGGACCCGGGTCTTATCACCATAGCGCTGGCCCTTGAGGGCTATACCCAACGTTCTTTGCACGACCCGACTGTGTTTTAAATCCACCCAACTCGCCCACATATCAACTTGTCTTTGCTGCCGTGTTGGTCGAGTTGACCCTGCCTGAGGATTTGGGTCGAGGGTTCGACCCCCCTTGCCTTCGACATTTTAGCACCTTTAATCCAATGGCCTGAGGCCACGTGGCAGCGTCCGGGTAGGCCACGTGGCACCCTATAATAGCCCCATTTAAAACATTATAAAAATGAAAATTTGCCTTATAAAACTTTTAAAAATGACATTTTTTTTTTGGTCAAAAGCCCTGTTTTGGAGGTCATTAGGTGATTTCAAACCTTAGTAACTTTCATATACGACATCGAATTTGAGTCCCTTTCATGGTGCCAGAATCGCAGCAACGAGGCCTTTTCGGTCGTTCGGACTGTAACCATTTCTGAGCAGTTCCATTTTTGAACATTTTTTCAACTTGGACATGATCTCCTGATCAATAGTTTAATAAAAAATACAAATATAATTTAACTAAATAGTGCTTTGAGCATGGTTCACGATTTATATAATTTGTTTATTTTTTTCATTTAAGTTAAAAACCATTAACGTTACTTGATAAATAATTTAATTATATTATTATAAATTTAAATTTAAATTAGTTAATTTCAATATTAAAATAGATGGTTTCAATTATATATTATTTTATTTGTTAGTATTATTTTTTAGCTAAAAGAAAGATAATTGAATTGGACTCATATTGACAATGGACTTAATTGATTTATTAATTATTATTATTATTAGTAATAAAGAGATTACATTTAAAAAAGAAGAAGGTAAAATATGGTTAAAAAGAAGAAGGAAAATATGGTTAAAAGAAAGAAGGAAAATATGATTTTATAAAATGGAAATCCTACCCCTCTCTAGTCTGCACACTAGATTTTTGAAAGACTTTTGAAGAGATACCTGACCTATGAGCCCTTAGACTCATCGACCTCGAAGCCCATTCCACTAGTCGATCCTAACCTCTAGTGAGATATTAGAGACTCTTCTATTTCAATTCTTATTGTATATATATTGGAAGAGACTAGGACAAACGAAATGATATGAACGCTCAAATAAAACATCAACATTTTTGTCCAATTAAATGTTTACAATTTTATTTTATTTTTTTAAAATTAATTTATATAGCCTCTCTAATTTACAAATTAAATATTTTTTAATTATTTGATATTACAAATAGTTATTTATTTATTTTATTTTTTTTCGGTCAAAGTCTGGTATTATATTATCATCTCAAAAACAGAATTTACAAGAGGAGCCACCATGGCTCGATTACATTTAGTCACCCTCAAAGGCATACTATGCCCATAGAGCTTGGGTGATTGCCAAGGCATTCAAAGCACTTGGTTATTTGCTGAAAAATTACAAAAAACAAACTGAAAGCTACCATCAAGGAGGTGGATGCAGGGAACCTGGAGGAGGAGCCACGAAGAGATGATTTTGATGGTGCAGGTGGTCGCTGATGTGATCCACTTAGTCTCCAGGGCTCAGAGGTGGTTTTGAGAGCGCCTCAGAATACGACGTATACTCTCTAGAGCCTTAAGAGTCTCCGTCTACAGGCTTTGGACAATGTAAATGTAAGCCACTATTTCATTCCGGTCCTCATACCTCTGCTCTCTAAGGGTGTCCAAGTTGAGCTGAATCTGTTGAAGCTGGGTGGAGCATCCAGGGTGGCCGGAGCCTCAATTTCGCCAGGGGATTGGGATGGGGAGACAACCATGGCTGCTATTGAGTGTGGGCTCTTCGTAGACTCCGAGTGAGAACTTGGGTCTTCTGGAACCGCTTGATGATCCATTCCTCAGCCAAGACCACCATGACGGACCCAACCGCGCTCTCTTGGCATGCAGGCTTCTTTCTCTGCCTCGTGCTTTGCTGCGCTAACGCTCCAAGTCGCTCAATTCCGCCTGTCCGGGAAGCCCACACTCCACCACCGAACTCTTGGCTTAGATTAGCTCGGACTGCAACCTGTGTTTCCTGGGTCCCGTAGACGAGGGACACACGGCCACCCCCAGTCTTTCCACTACCATCTAGGGAGGTGTAGAGGCTCCACCACCCACAGATAAAAAATGCGGGGAGGCTAGATTTCTCCGCGAGTTCGAGGTAGAACCACCCAGGAGCTGCAGCATTGTGGGGTTGCTGATGTGCAGTGTGCGGAATTGGAGCTGGCGCCCATGCAACAAACCCATTTCTTCCAGTCAAAAACACATCCACTGTCCGAATTTCCCTGCCATCTCCCTCGTCCTCCTCTTGATGCAGCGCGCGCGTTCCCGAGCCATTGCTAGGAAACCTCCCGTCTTCCCACCGTTCGCCACCATTGCTCGACGGGCCTACTCCTCTACTCTGTCCAAGTCGACAGAGCTCAAGCCAGGGCTTGATAGCCAATAGGTGATCGTCTGCATAGACCCTGCTCCAACCTTCACCGTCGCTCGCAGAATCGAAATGCGCAGAACAACGTCCCCCATGTGACTTTACATTACCACCTTGCCGTGAAATTGCCTGTCTCGAGGCTCTTTACCACTCACTCGTGCGAGCATGGTGAGTCGGCAGGCGCGTGGCTTGGGGTCGGGCCGGCCTTAATTGCCCCCCACCCACTTGTCCAAGTGATTGCACACCTCAGCGGGAGCAAATAGTTATTCATTAGTTTATAGATAAATCATAATTAAAATCAACTTGTCTATTAACACTACAATTTTGAGTGTAAAATTCTCACTTAAATTTGGTGAATTTTTTTTCAAGAAATTTAATTATAAAATATTTGAATTGATTTTTTATTTTTTATCGTTGAAATGAATTCACACCCAAAATCCTCAAACTTAACAGCTAAGATTTTTTCAAAATGGTGAAATTTCCATTTTCCCGGGCAAAAATGTGGCAAACTAAAATCAATAAAAATATTAGCTCCATAAAAAATTCAAATGCTCCTCGAGAGAGGCCATTTCTAGTGGTTCACGGGTGGACGAGTGCGATGCTTCCACTATTTCTCGGGAAAAAATGGACTGCGGTGCTTTTCGACTATTTCTCTGGAAAAAAAAGAGTGCGGTGCTTGAAAGAAGAATGCGGTGCTTGCACTATATGGATTTGTGCAAAAAGAGTGCGGTGCTTGCACTACATGGATTTTTAACAGTGATTGCAGGTCACAGTCATAGAGGGAATCATTTTCATTTTAATGATTACAGGTCATAGTCAGAGGGAATCAATTTCGCAATGAAAGATGAAAAGCTACCACTATTCAGCTATCACGCATCGCAAGGTTAAGGTCGAGATAAAGATTGAAAGATGCCAAAGGACATCATCATGGATTTATCTGATCTCTTCTATAATCTCCCATTCCAATGTGAATGAAGGACTTGTTTGGTTTTGGAAAACCCTGAAATCTGTGCATTGACAGAATGCGGGAGATGGAGATGGAGCTGAGTGGCTGTCTAGACAAGGTATGGGATGCAGCCTCGGTTGAAAAGCCTTTGGGCGAATTCTCCAGAGTGGCAAAACAGGCGTTTGAAGAGGAAGATTTCAAGCCTGAAAGCGTGGAACAAGTGCTGAAGAACTTCGAGAAAGAAGCGGAATCCTCCTGGGACGCCATGGATGCCGCCGAGGAAGAGCAACTCAAGGCAGTGGAAACCTATTTGCGTCTCATGGACTGTAGCATGGCCGAGTTCGAGTCTCATTCAGGGTCTACAGTGGGACGCTTTGAATCCGATGCAGACGCTCAGTTTGACAAGCTATCCAAATTGACCCGGGCCACCCACAGTTTGGCTGAAAAGATGACCGCTGCCGCCGCGGCCGCCTCCAAGAAGCATTTCCAGGCTGCGATTGCGTGGGCAACCTCAACTGCAGCTGAAGCTTCTGCCCGCAAATCTCGTAAATCCAGGTCCAGCGGCTTGAAAAGTCACTAATTACATTGCCTGCCTACGATAGTCTTATCGTCAATTAGCTTTACCATGTCTATTATCCGAGGTAAGTTTTCTGTTGTTTGTGAATCTTTACTCAGAATGTATTTTGTACAGAGTCCCAGGGCTTGTTTTACAGGCTCTCGGTATTCTCGTATCACAGCACGCGTATGATTAGGGTTTATTGTTATCGAAAAGGCGGCTTCTTTTGAGTGCCACAAAATGCTTTAGTGTCCTGTTTTTCTTTGCAATAACTTGGAATTGTGCTTTGAAAATTTGGGTTTTACAAAATATGTGCTAAAGCCAGTATCTTGAGGCTTTATATGTCTATGTTTGGAAGGGTTAAGTAGGTTTTGTTAACAAATTCGAATTTCAGAAACCAAAGTATAATTGTAATACCCCGTTACCTGCTTGATATCTTTCGTTGCCTCATTTCCTCTTTGATCGCTTTGGTTGAATTAGCTTTGTGGTGGCCAATAGCTTATGGAGTCTCCCAAGTCATTCACTTGGTTTAAAATTAAGATTAAGATTTGAAAAGTATGATTCTTGAACACGGAAATTATGCTTGCAGCTAGATATGTATTTCTAAACACTGCAAATACTCTAGATCTATCTTGCCTACGATTTATTAAGCATTTAAAGAGAAAAATTAATTTTCAAATATGAATATGAATCTAGGTTTTTGTGTATATTATGTTTTTTTTTCATCTTACAAAATCATTTTGTCATCGGAGTTTATTAAAGTTACATTATGTTATACATTTCAGACATATTTTCTCATATATTTTGTCATTGGAGTTTATTAAAATTACGTTAGGGTGTACATCTCAGACATAGTGGGTTGAGTGGGGTACCTAGCTTTCTCCATATATATATTCTAGTAATTATATGTATATGTTAATTTTCTTTCTATTTATTTATATTGTCAATTTCAGTATTGTTAATCACATTTCATATCTTAATCACATTAAACTGTAAAATGTACCTCACTTTTCTACATGCAAGTACCATGTTCAACTCTAAAAGTGTATGTGAAAAGTATATGGCGTGGTACATAATTTTAATTTCTGTATAATGCTAAGCCATATCCAACATTTTTATTCAATATAGGGGAAATCATAAGATAGTACATTCACGGATATTTAACAATAAACCATATTTTTGTAACATAAAGAGTTAGAGCATCTTTTCCTCTTTGCAATTGCTTCCTTTTTAATCTTGATTGTATTATGTGTTTTTGAAAACGCTTTTCTTTCAAATTAACAGGTTCGGCACCATAATAATTAAGTGGCCCTAAAGGGGTGAAAGTTGTGAAACCACTAAACATAAGCAGTTCCATTTAACTAAACCAATGAAAATGTAAGCACTTCCATTTAACTAAACTAATGAAAACCTACTTGACCCCTGACCCTAATCTTGTTTTTTACCACTAATGAAAGTGAACCTTGGTGACTGGCTTGACATTTCAGTATCTTCATCGCTAAATCACAATCTCATTGGTAAATCCCCTGATTTTGGTATTTTTTAATGAAACGTGCAAACAGTATAAAATATACATCAACCACACAAGTTTTGCATAAGAAATAGGGCATGCTCCTAAAAGAAATTGGAATAACCTTGCATCACTCTGCTTGTATCATCTAGTGTGTCACATCACCTATCCTATCTTACTTTTACATCGATGTTATAATGATTACCTCAATTAAATTTGGAGGAAGCTATATAAATTCAACTTGTACCTCAATTTTAATTTGGAGATATATAAGTTAAACTGAGATACCATTTACGGCGATAGATTTAAATTAAACTTCACAAAGTTTTCGTGTATGGTTAGACTTTTACCATAATCTAAGTTGAAATTTTTTTACCACAGATTTTACCCCTATTTTAAAATTTAAACTATCCTTCTCGATCATTTCGAATTCTAACTTCTGAGATAAATCCAATACAGCTATGAAATCCAATCTATCATGTAAGAATGTAATTTTCGATAAGCCTTAACTCATAAGACTTAATTTTGTATAAGGTGAGCATTCTAAATGTATATTCAAATTTTGTTATAAGCACAGTTACTAGAAACACTTATAGGAGGTTGAGCTCCTGCTCCTGGTTCGTGTCAGAAATGGGAATCTCATAATCAAATCAGAATTGCCTAAATTTGCTGTTTTAAAATTTGGATCTGTTTCCTGCATCTCAATCCGTTTTTGGAAATAGCGGATCTTGTTCCAGTTACGGGCTTCGTCTTCTAAATGAGTGGAATCATTTCTAGAAGATGAAAAGGATTCCTACAAGTCGAGATCCATTTCCATATGCTGGAAACAAACCCTGCAAAAAGGAAAAAAAACACAAAGAAGCGTATGCATTATAATCTTTAGGTTTCCTTTAGCGCTAGGATGTTTTGGGGGAAAGAGGTGCGGGGTGGGAACACTATAGTTGTCACTACAGTAAAACATCAGAAGATTACTAACAGAGAATTGAGACACTACCACTATTAACACCAAACAACAATGCACCAACAGTGAGAAAGAAAACAAGTCACAATCGATAGACAATTACACCAACATTGGCAGCAATACACCAATTTTTATTTTTCCATTGGCCTTGTGTTCATCTCAAATTGGTTGTGGAATTAGTGGTGGAGGGAAAGAAAATGGTGTCTGTGATAAAGATCAACAACATTAATACCATGTTTATTCTCCCCTATTGAAGTATTTGACAAAGGTGAATAAGAAGGGAAATAACTTGGGTGGAAGTTGCAGCGAGTTGATTATAGGCTCATACACTAGTGTTAAAGCCTATTTTCTTTGGCTTTTTAACCATGGAGTTTATCATTTGACAGAAAACACCAAAAAGGATATGGATGAATTTTAAGCAATGCAAGATGTTGTTATTTTAACCCAGGCATAGATGAGGGGCAACAAGCAAGCAATCTCAAAATAGGGAAATGAAGTTCACTCTACCATCGATGATGCCTGCAAAGGAATAAACAATGTTCTGTTGGCAGAATTGTTTGACATGGGTGAGAGGGATGAGATGAATACGATAGATACTTGCATGTGGAATACCCTTCAATGTGTTAAAAGTGTACCTTGGATAATCTTCTAGGGCAGCATAACACACTCGGCAACTCTGCACAACATTGATTTCTATGCAACATGATGGTCTGTAGATGACGGCATAGTAGTAAAATAGACTAGGAGGGGGACACATCTTTATTTACAGGCTTCCAGCTATAAGGATGCATGCATGCATGGATATGCCAGTTACAGATAGGAAAGGATAAGGTTATTCTTAGATTTCAGCTCTAGGAGATGGCATGTTGTTTCTAAGTTAAATAAAAGAGGGCACATGCAGTTGCATGTGTTAGTTTCATTTTATTAAGCAATTTTATAATTGTAGCCTAAGTCTAAGTTCAGTTGGGCGCATGTATGCATATAAGGGCACGAATCTCTAGGAGGATGCATGCTTGCATTCCTTAGATCATCTGTAGAGTATAGTGCTGTTGTGCATTGTCTAGATTTGCTGTACCTACTCTTCTTTCTTGCCTATAAAGGAGAAAGAAGGGGTATAGGTTTATTCATTTAGTTCAATAGCAAGCAATGAATTAGCTTGCTGTATTTTTCCTGTGGCAGATTTCAGTTTAGAAGTAGTGAGAAATCAATAACAGTTTTTGATAATCCATATGCTAATTTTCTGTTTTTTCTTTTAACAATGATTTAGCAAGTTTGTTGTAAATTCTGTTTTCTTGCTTAATAACAGTGATGTGATTCAGGATATAGACTTCTGAGTTTTCGTTATATTTTCGATAGTATGTATTTGCATATTTTAGTATTATTAGAGGAACAATTTTGAGTGGCTTTTAAGGTTCAACTATCTAGTAGGTTATAAATTCTTTGAGTGCAAAGTTTGCTTACAGTGGTTTAAGAAAATTCAACATAGTATAAGAGTGCAGTTTTAAATTTTGTGTATGAAGATGCAAACTACTTGGGGTAGAGGGCTTATCGAAGGGTTCAGTGGGTGGTATATACAAGCTTTGGCGATTGAAGTGGAATTGTGCTAATGATCAGCAGATGGGCTTGAGAAGGGTTGTGGGCTATGAAAGCCTATTTTTCATCTAGTGATTGTAGATTGTAGTTTGTTCGACACAGTTGTTGCAGTGGCAACTCCTAGTATGCGAGAGAGTCATTTGTTGGAGGGAGCCTCCAACTTTGTGTTGTGGAAGTTGAAATTGCAGTTAGTGCAAAGCAAATCTTGCTGAATTTGGTGAAGGATCACCTGATCCCTTATATTGCAAAAAAAAAGACTGCCAAAGACATACATGATACTTTGGGAACCTTGTACAACAGTGTGAATGGTCAAGGGAGATGCTCTTGAAGAACAAGCTCATTTCTACCTACATGAGCAAAACAGATATAATAGTAAGCTATCTCATGAAGATAGTAGAGGTGACAAATTAGATTTCTGCAGTTGGGGACATAGTTGATGATAATGAGCTAGTTCAGATTATTTTGAATGCTTTAGTCCATCATGGCCCAACTTTCTCGAAGGTATTTGTGGTCATGAGTATTTACCTGATTTCAAGTAGTTATTATGGGATGCTTTCATTGGAGAGGAGATGAGACTATGACAAGGCTCAACTGGTTACAAGGATGTTCCTTACTGAGCCCTCGTTAGGAAGGTGGAGGGAGGAAAGGAAGGATTTGATGAGGGTCAAAAGAAGAAAGAAGATTCAGGATCTTCTAACCAACAAAAGAACGATTTGAGGCATATCAAATGCTTCAATTGTAGCAAGCATGGCCATTATGCTTCTCAACATACTGAGAAGAAGAAGGGGTAGGGTAAGCAACAACAACAAAAACAATTTGTAGGAAGTTTTGAAGCTTCAAGGGTGGATGAATTCACTTTTCGGCTTGATATAACCTTTTCCATGGCATCATGCCTTTCCACCAACTTAGTTTCAAGTGTTGGGTGGTATGCCAATGGTGGAGCCTTGAAACACACGACTCCTAGTAGATCAACCTTCTTCAAGTTAGGGGAACAAAGTATTGACATGTAGGTGCAACTTGGAGATGATGGGAACCACCCAATGATTTGGTTGGGGTCTATCTCATCACACATGCAGCTAGAGAAGTTTTGGATCTACACGTGGTATTTTATGTTCTTGGTGTGTTTAAAAATTTCCTTTCAGTTTGTTGTCTCATTGATTTGAAGTGTTGGGTTGAGTTTGATTATTGGGGAGTGATCATTAAAGGTTCAAACCTTGATCCTAGCCAAGGGTGGGAGGGCAGCCTTTATATTCTGCTAATAGATCTAGTGAAGTAAAGAGCTTTGTTGACCAATGGTGACAATATATGCAAACTTTGGATCATAACATTTGGTTACCTAAATTATGGTTCCTTACCTCTTATGAAGGACATGTAGATTGGATTCTCTAACTTTAGGTGGAGAAGATAGGAGTGTTCACTTGGCAAGCATGCCAAAATTGATTTCCCAAGTATTGAGCATATATCAAGAGGGATTCTTGATTTAATTCATTAAGATGTTTGTGGAACCATGCCATTGGTTTAGTTGACAAATAATTACTACTATGTTACTTATGTTGATGATTCTTCCCAAAAAAAACCTAGATATATTTTATGAAGACCATGGATGAGGTCTTTAATAAGTTCTAAGAGTTGAAAGTTGTCCTTTATGAGAAACAAACAATTAGGAAGATCAAGATAATGAAATCAAATAATGGAGGGAAGCACATCTCCATTGGCTTTGATTCTTTTTGTAGAAAAATAAGGATAAAGAGGGAGTTGACATTCACATACAACTTGTAGCAGAATGGTGTTGTTAAGAGAAAGAAGTAGTCCATAATAGAGACTGCTAATTCTATGGTTCATTAAGTATATCTACCCATGTTCCTTTGGACATAAGCATGTTGTACTATAGTCTACATGTTGAGCATATGTCCTCATAGGGTGTTTTAGCGGAAACCTTCATTGGGAAGAAACTAGATGTTTCTCATTATAGGGTGTTTACGAGTAAAATTTACATTCTTGTTCTAGAGGAGAAGAGGACAAAGCTTTAACCCTCTAGCTTGAAGGGTCATCTAGTTATATCATTGTTCCTTAGATGAATATAGTAGTATGCTTGGATGTGAAGGTAGATGAAGATGCATGGTCTTCCAAGTCCCAGGAGTGGCCAATATTGGTGAAGGGGAAGACAACACTTGTTGCCCCATGTGTTGATCAACAAATTTTGAGGAGTTTAAGTATAGGTTAGACAGGTTCTAGCATAGGTATACAAACTTACCACCTAGTATAGCCAAGAGGTTGAGGTGGCTTACACAAACATTGTAGGGGTTTGAGATGGCTTACACAAAATTGTAACTTTAACTAAGAGTCAAACTTAACCCCTAGTTGGCTATCGGGTTGTGTTTGAACAAGGCCATGAGGAGGAAAAGGGGTTCCATTCATTTTGATTGTATTTGGTTTCACAGAAGAGCATAACAATTTAAGAGTGGGAGTGAGATAGCATAACAGAGGGGGTGTGCGTTCTGTAGTAGCTTATGAGCCATAGGTCTTAGGTAACTCCATAGGGAATGCCTTCCAGTGAAGCACAACCCTTATAAGACCCTTCAAGACTCGCGAGTCTTGACAAGTCATCTATTGAAACAAGTCACTCGCATAGAACTTGCGCATAAGACTCGCATTGACTTGTTGAATTGCATAAGACTCGTATCAAACTCACACAGACACATATAAGACCCATCCCTGAACGCAATGCAAACTTCCTTCAACAAATTTCAAAATTTTTGAATTCTTTTTGAGATCTATATTTTGCCGAGTCTTATATGGGTTGTTCTTGATTCTTATACGAGTTGTCAAGTCAATAGCAAGACGAGTCTCATATGAGTATGAGTCGTGCAACACTGATGCCTTCTCCTTTGTACTTGCATTATTTCCATTCCAAACCAAAGGGAGTAGAGCAACCTCACCTTCCACTT
Source organism: Pinus albicaulis (assembly GCA_034641835.2). Taxonomy (NCBI): domain Eukaryota; kingdom Viridiplantae; phylum Streptophyta; class Pinopsida; order Pinales; family Pinaceae; genus Pinus; species Pinus albicaulis. The sequence goes on along the minus strand of CM076578.1, from coordinate 825,501,071 downwards.
GGGTTTTCTCTTAAAAGGGTTTTCAGAGCATATCTTGTTGTTCTTTGTGATTGGTGTGTGTTTGTATTTCACTATTCTATATTTTGCGCTTTTTATCTTTTGCATGCATAAATAAGACAATCAATAATGACGTATATGGAATCTAAAGAAATTTAACCCTTCTTAGTATAGATTTCAGTTTACGTTAATAGATTTCTTGTGATGAATTGTCCAATGTAATATTCACGACAATTTACAAATCAATAGGGGAGATATTGGAGCCTACTATGATTTATTGTGACAATAATAGTTATATCAAACTCTTTGAGAATTCATTGTTTCATGATTGCTCCAAGCACATTGACATTTGATACCATTTTCTCTGAGATAGGGTCTAGAAGGGAACATTTGTTCTAGAGTATATTAAGAAAGATCAATATATTGTAGACATCTTGACTAAGCCCTTGGCCAAGGGGAAGTTTGAGATTTTTTAGAGAGAGATTTGGATTAGCAGAGAACACTTTCATACTAAGAGGGAGTGTTAGAAAGTGTACCTTGACAAACTTCTGAAGTGGCATGATACATAGTAGATTTACACAACATTGATTTTTGTGCAACATGAGGGTCTATAAATGTAGGTGCATTAGTAGAACATACTAGGAGGGGGAGAGATCTTCATTTGTAGGCTTCTGGCAATGAGGGCACATGCATGCACTCATGTGCTAGCTATAGATAGGATAGGATAATGTTATCGTTAGATTTCGGTTCTAGGAGATTGCATGTATTTTCTAAGTTAAGTAAAAGAGGATGCACATGGTTGCATGTGTTAGTTTTAGTTTAATAAGTTGTTTTCTATTTGTAGCTCAATTATCAGTTTTGTTCAACACATGCATGCATTCTTCATATGATCACTAGTTGAGGTATTGTTGTGCATGTGTCTAGATTTGCTATACCTACTCTTATTACTACTTTAAAAAGGTTAAAAAAGTGAAAGGGGGGTATTATTTATTCATTTCAACAAAAAATAGTGAATTGGCTTGTATATTTTTCTTCTAGTTGATTTTAGGTCATAATTGATGGGAAAACAATAACAAGTTTTGACAATCTATCTACCAAGTTTTGTTTTTTGCTTTTAACAATGGTTTAGTTAGTGTGTTATTTTGTTTTCGTACTTAATAATAGTGATGTAATTTAGGACAAGCTTATGAGTTTTTATTATATTTTCTAAATTGCATGATATAGGGAAGTGTGCACACATATTGGACTACAATGCTACATGTATCAACTTGTGAACAATGAACATAGAAATAAAACATGAGCTAAGTTGGTAACGCCTAATAATCATTAGCCTCATTTTCATATTCATCATGAAAATAGAACAAGATGCAAGTTTAGCAGTGGAATGTGGAGTGGAAGAAGTATTTCCATTTCAACTGCTAGGTTCCTTAAGATTCAATGAAGCAAGAGAGACGTCCAGGTGAAGGGATTTTGTATCCACATCCTAGTTTTTCGAAGGCCCACTATATTCTGGACCTCTTCCATTTCAACTGTTAGGTTCCTTAAGATTCAATGAAGCAAGAGAGACGTCCAAGTGAAGGGATTTTGGATCCACATCCTAGTTTTTCGAAGGCCCACTATATTCTGGACCTCTACGAGATGTGATATGAAGGTTGGAAATTGGAATGCGCATAAACAAGATCCTCAACTTTCTACAAACCCAACTTATTGTTCACTAAATGAATAAAGTCACATGTGTTCTAATTTCCTTTTGTTGATGAAGAGTTTGCCACTTGTGAAAGAATACAAATGGAAAGGGTTTGCAAATGTACACCAATTGCTTCAAGACAAATCAACCATCTAACTAGACTCATGGTGATCCTCTCATCCATCTTTGAGATGTCTGAATAATCATCCAAACGAGCATCAAAACTAACAACTTCTTCCTTCACCTCCTTATGTAGATGAGTTGGAAATATTCTCATAAGGGCTCTTTTCACTCCATTTGGAACCTCCCTATCCTTATTTGGTGCCTTCCTCTTCCCATTGCTTTGAGCAATAATGTCATCATAAATTATTTGGTTCAGTGCATGTGCTAAAGCTTGCAATGGAGTGTTGTACTAGTTCCACTTAACAATGGTTTTCTTCACTGAAAAACAAATGGAGCATCAACAAATAAAAATAAGGAGATTCCTATGAAATGATTTCCATAGTTTTTTGAACCATGGTATTTATGCCATTGTAAACCTCTTCCAAAAAAGGTTTGCTTGTGTCAAAACTTAGGAGAAGTTGAAATGCAGGGGAAGTGAATTGAACAAAATATCGAGCTTGCTCCACCACTCCTCATCAAGTCACAATCTGCGCACCATAGTTCCTTGCTCTAAATTTGCTTGAGTCCACTCAACCTAAGGTTGATTCATCACCATAGAAACTAATGGTTGCTTAACCTTGACAATGTAGCACAACATTGTGAAGTTTGAGGCATATCTTGTCTCAACAACTTTCAACAACTACGGTTTGGAGTATTCTCGAAATTTAGTTTGAGATTGTGTTGAAATTCGAATGCAAGATAGAATTTTTGAACTTGAGAATTACTTGTTAATGTTTATATGAGTTTTTCATTTAACATTTACTTCATTCATTAGGTCATCAAGCAATTATATAAGTACATTGCACAAAAAGACGAGGCACTAGAAATTAGGCTAGAGGCCAGGGAAAAACCAACAAGGGGAAAACCCAACAATCCTTTCCTTATAGGATCTTTAGTAAACAAGAGAAATCCAAGTCATATACAATTTGACCCATAACCCAAGTGCCAAGTCAGCCCTCTGCATGTCTTTCCATAACACTGAATATAAGGCTGTCCATAAATCTGTCTTTAGGATGTTTCTGAAACTCGCATCATCATAGGGAATGTACCTCTGAAACTCACATCATCAAAGGAGAATGTACCTTTGAAAACTCGCATCATCATAAGAGAATGTACCTTTGAAACTCACATCAACATAGGAGAATGTACCTCAGAAAATTGGCATCATCACAAAGAATTGTCTTTAGGAAATTCACATCATCATAGAGAATTATGTCCTCAAGAAATTCACATCATCACAGAGAAGTATAGCCTCAGGAAATTTGCACCATCACAGAGAAAAGTAGCGTTAGATCCTTCACACATTACAGATATTAGGAGCATCAGGACCTTTGTTTATGTATGCTCAAATGTTGTACACAAGCTTCCTCAGATACAAAAATTTCTTGTCCATGGAAGAGCACCAAATTACTTGCCAAATGGTGGAGAATAGTTGCCAATATATAGTTGTTTACATGTTCGAGAAGGTGCCTCTAGGAGCATAGTGTTGAGATTTGTAGCTTGGGAGGTACACCAAACTCTAGGCCTAGAGGGTTGTGGAGGAATAAGCACACGAATATGGTTTGTTGGCTTAGAGCCCAAGCCCATGGGCTTTGCACCCAAGCTTGTGGGTGTGAAACCACCAAGAGAAACCATGGTTTGACACATGGAGGTGAAGGGGCAGCCCTAGAGGAGCTAGGGGCAACTTCAAGCACTTACACAAAGGATGTGTCAAAATGGAGAAATGAATTTTTGAAGATTAGCGTGGGCAAAGAGACCTACTAGATTAGGCCGACCTAGTATGGAGGTGCCCTTGTAAGGTTGTTTGTTGACATCGAAGAGGAGGCTATAAATAAAGGTGAGTTAGGCCTTAAAAGACACACATCCATGCAAGTGAGTCTAAGGAGATACATTTGTTTTAGGACCGCAGATCAAAGGCAAACTCCAAACCAAGGAGGAGGAGGCAACATTGTTTCTTTTATGACTGTTTTTGGAGGCCGAGAAGATTAGATGTAGGCCGACACTAGTATGGGCAGTATTTGTGGTGAGATCTTTTGTGGTTTACCTCTGTAAAAAAGCTCGTAGGTTTGTACGAGTTGCTGGAGCAGCACCAAGCCCCATACCTCAGGAAGAGAGGGGTTGAAGGTTTGATTTGGGGCTGGTATTAGCCCAAAACATCAAGCATATAAGAACGTGATCTTTTGGAGGGAGGTCGGAGTTGTGGAGGAAAATAAGTCTTGTCACAGTGTGACAACATCCCTAACCAACAACAGAACCCTACAACAGTTACACCAACAACCCTAGAGGTATGTATTATTGATGTATTATGGTTTGTTTGCTAGGTGGATGTAGTGTCCAGTTGGACAAATTTGTTTGGACACTTGTGGACTGTTGGAGGGTAGCGTGAAAGTGGTCCAAAACTGTGCCCTAAGTGTAGTAATCTAAGGACTTTATGCCTGCTAGAAGTGGCAAAGTTGGAGCAGCCTAAAGAACAACCAGGGAGGATTGTAGAGGCTTGCTTCAAGCCCTAAGGAACAAGTCTCCTGAAGGGCTAAGGGAATGTTAGAAGTGGCAAAAGAAGAGCTCAAAGGTCTAATAAGCCAAGAGCAGTTTGTAGCCCTAGACTTGCATTGTTGGAGAAGGACATCTACAACGGAAGAGGGGCAATCCTCCATGCCCTAAGTTCATTGTTGGAGAAGGACATTCAACAATGATAGTGGGAAGCCCTTTGTCCGTAAGTGTGTCTTCATTGGGCAACTTAGGAAGGCACTAGTGGGAAGAAAGTCCCTAAGTAGCTTAGGAGCATCAGTGGGCGAGAAGTCTCAAAGGGTTGTGTTCTTGAAGGACTAAGGAGCAACCAATGAGCGTGAATATTGTATATGTTGATTGTAGTACTTATGATCAGCTAAGAGGGAAGAGCTGTGTTCAATGACCTAATGGACCTCGTGCATCGATAGAGGAAGATTGGTGTTGCTGTAGATCGAGAGCCAAAGGACTAGGTGGGTGTGTTTAGTGTACAACTGAGGGGAGTTGAGAGAGTGTGCTACGTCAACCAGATGGTCAATGTATCTTGTTCAAGTTAGATTTGTTGTCGAAGAGACCGACACCAAACCCTAGTTGTATATCTTTGTATCAGTGGATGTATGAGGACCATTATCCCTGGTATGGGGCCCCTAGATTGTTGTATTATCAATTTGTTAATATAACGAAGTTTGGTTGTAAAAATTTGTAAAAATTGTCTATATTTGTGCACATGTTGATTTACTTCTATATATTGTTCTGCTGTGCAAAGTAATTTGTTTTGATACTTGGTTTGGTAGTGTGAGTGATTGTAAGATTCTATCCTAGACACTAGTATCATGAAAAAAAAACACAGATTGGACTTGCTCCTTGGAGTGTCGTCTTGGAAAATTGGACAGACCAAAGATACTTACAAAAAATCAAATTTACTTCTTTTTACAAGGGTCACAAAGAACATGCCCTTTCACATTTTCTTTTGACCAAAACAAAGCATGAAGAACATGCCAAAAAATAATAATAATTTTCTTCTTTTGTTTTTTTATAAAATACATATTGATACAAGTACAATGACAATTATGAAGACTGATACTAGTTACAATTTCAACGGATTGGTGGTAGTTGGTAATGAATTTGATTATCTCCCTTGCTTGCATTGTGAGTTTCTTATTCCATGGAACTTTATTGTCAATCTCTTCTAAGATCAAATTTAAATTATGGATAGTGCAAGGAGTCTAAAAAGTGTGATCATACTTACTCTTAACAATGAAGCCTGCAACTTTGCAAACCAGTGGATTATTGTGATAATTTGCACCACCTTAGCAGGTCGTATTTTCTCAATAGGTTTAATTAAAATATCAACAATGAATTGAGCATCTATTACCTTCCTCAAAGACAAGCCATTAAAAACATTGCACTTTTTGGTGAAGCGGCAATATTGATCGATGATCTACACCCAGTATCTGTCCATCTAGATTCTATACAAATGATAACCTTGGAACTACTCTATGAAGCATCAATAGGTGTTAAAATATCCTCAACAAGTTCCCTCTTTTTTTAGCGGACGTGTTTGGAGTTTTTCCTAGTTAGGTCCCTTGAATCCTTGAGGAGTTGTGTTACTTATCCTCACCATATCTTGCCAATAAGGAGACCAAACCATGTTAAAAGGGATACCACAAGCATTGATAGCTCTCGCCCCTCTTGTTTCAACTTCTTCTCTCCCTTGAACATTCACCATTCTGGTCTCTTGAATTGTAAAAGCTAGACTTTTAGAAATTTTTGATGCTTATACTTGTTATTGTTGCTGTGTTGTTTTTTAATTCCTTGCTTCATGCATAATCCTTGGCTAAGTGTTTGGAAACTGAGTAGCAACATTGGCAAGTTGTTAATGTCCTTTTTCAATCCTATCAACATCTTCTTGCTTAGTCTCATACTTTCTCTTGTCTACTAGGTCATTTATTTTTGGGCAACACCGTTTGTGATTTTTGCAAAAAAGTGCCTTCATTAAGAGCCCTTATACAGGTTATTGCAGAGCTAAGTCACATGGTTTGGGTTTGACAATGATCAAGTTCGATCTGGGTTCGAATTTTCTAATAAGGTTCGGTTATATAGATACATATAAAATTTAATATAAAATATAACATGAAAAATCAGAAATCACATCAATAAACACATGTGAATATGAATAAATGGTTACAATGACCACTCAATGGACAAGCATGATGAGAAATACAATGACGCTCAGTGGACAAGCATGATGAGAAACACAATCACCCTAGTTTGAATTCAAATTTGAATTTGATGATTTTGAAATTCAGTAAAAAAAAATGGACAATTATTTTGGCAATAAAATTCAACATTTAAGTTTGGAATATTACAAAATTGTAAAATATAAAATTATTGAGCCAAGAGGCATTGTCCAACCCAGTATGGTAGAGATGTTGTAACTTAATGTATATGGTAGAGATGTTGTAACTTAATGTAATGTTCTGTAAACATTTTTACTCGATTAAAGTAAAATAAAAATAAAATAAAAAATAACCCTACATTAAACATTTTTACTCAAAATAAAATAAAAATGAAAATTGTCACTACATTAAAATAAAATTAACTTTAAACTAAAATAATGAGGTGAACTTGACTTGGTCAAGTTACTAGTGGTTTTTGAGCTCCAAGTTTATGAGAACCCATGACATTGACCCATGGTATTCATGTGGCATATAGTCTATGTAAGGAAATTAAACCAACCTAGTTCCATTTTAACTCTGGATCTACCAAGTGCCAAGAGGGATCAAATCACTTGAGATGCAAACACTTTAGAAAGAGAAAAGTGATTTGATCCTTCTCGGTGCTTGGTAGATTTGGAGTCAAGATGGATCTAGGCTAGTTTAATTTCTTCCTTTAAATAGGCTATAGTCGACATGAATACCATGGGTCAATACCATGGGTTCTCATATGTAGCTAAAAAACCACACTCATGTTGACCTCATTATTTTAGTTTAAAGTTAATTTTATTATAATTTAGTGTTATTTTAATTTTATTTTGACCAAGTAAAAATGTTTAATGTAGGGTTATTTTTATTTTACTTTGACAAAGTAAAAATGCTTGAAAGACATTACATTACATTACATTACATTACATTACAACATCATTACATTACATTACATTACATTACATTACAACATCTCTACCATACATGAAGCGCACCTCTCGCCACAACTCCAGCCCAACATCTCTACCATACTTGAAGAGCACCTCTCTCCACAACTCCAACTCAACATCTCTACCATACTTGAAAAACACCTCTCCCACCTCTCCCCACAACTCCAGCCCAATATGGTAAAAAGTGTAATAAAATGAAAACATTATTTCTGAAATTAAAAAAAAAGCATCTGAAAACTTAAAACAAATGCATTGAACTGCGCATAATTAAGACCTTCTAAGTCAATTTGACCTTATAATCACAAATGTTCTATTAGGGTGGGTATCAATGCTTTGACCCACAGAGGGTTGAACACATATTGCTTAGCGAACATCAGGGACCTTTCTCATAATAAATACGCTGATTCCCTTATTGGTGGGTTAGTTGCTCCACTATCCAATGGACTTTTCTGGTTTGATTGTCATCCAAACTTTTCAGTATATGTGTATGATGAACATATTAACGACATCCTTCAGTTGCAAATCAAAACATCTGGTTTTGATATGAAGAAAAGAAGAACAAATATTTCTGTCCATACAAGAGGATGTTTTAGACACACCAACACCCTCTATCCTACTGTCCTTCATACACTAAGCAAAGAATCTAAGTCTAGCACATTGGTCATACCAGATGCTCATAACCAAAAAATTGAGCATCAAAGTATAAAATGGAAAGATTTTAGCTTTCCTGAGAATTGGGTGGTAGATCTACCCAACACACCTAAAATCTAGAGTATAACCACAACTCAGATTCAAGAAAATCCCTCATCAGTTGTGCTATCATTTTCAAGGAGGTCTACCATTGATCTTAAACGGCTCCATGATGTTGATTCTCTACAAAAATACTTCGGCCATAAGTCTTCAGAGTCCTGCGTCGACCTTGCTGATAGTCGACCTGCATCATCATCATCTGTAAATACTTCTCCATCATGAATTCATGCAAATTTGTTTGAACTAGCTCAATTAATTCATTTTCCTTCTTCAGAGGTCAAGTGTCCAGCTAGCAAGCATCTTGTATACTTAGAATCACTTGTTGACCTTGTCACTCACCAAAATCATAATATACAAATAGGAGAAGCTCCCCCATCCACTGCAGTACATTCCTGTCCAAATCCAAAATGTACAGACATACTATTTCCTCATGTCACGGTAATGGTTATTCATGAACTGCCTTCTCTAGAAAACGAAGATCCCCGCCTTACTGAAATGTTCAGTAAAATGCGCCCACCTGGTATGCCAAAATATGGATTGGGATATCTAGAGCAACTTGACAGTTTGATCTCGACTTCCAGATTTGAAAATCCTACTTCGTCTGATTGTAAAAAGCCATCTAAGCCAAAAATGTATAAATTCTTTGACATCATGGAAGGATGTCCAAAGCACAAAATTGATGTCCAGTGGATGAAAAATATGTTGAATTGGGATCTGTATACACATCCCGAGGCCCGAGAATTTAATCTTTGTACAACTTCAGAACAAAAAATTGCACTTTCTTTTGAATGGAAAGATTTCATGGAAGTATCAAACTCTTGGATTTCATTCTATGCTTGGAAAAAGCTAAAAGATCCATCTACTGTACATATGACAGATGCAGAAAGTTCATCTGCACAGAAACATTCTTGGACAACTTGTGATGGTACCAAGCTTGAAACTACTTCTACTTTTCCTCCCTACAAGGGAATCCTGTTAGGAGAAGCATGAAGTTCTGCAAAGGCTATTCCTTTTGTTCTTAAAGATGATTCTGCCCTTGGCATTGATGGCAGAATTCAAAAGGCTAGTGAGCAAATAAATTTGACAAACACTGCCTTAAAAGGGCTAGAAATGAATGTTGCAAAAACCCAAGAACAAAAGGAATGTTTCAATTCCTTAGAAGTAGCTGTAAAAAGTGTAAATCAAAGTTTGAATGATGTAAAATTTTATGTTTCAGTCTTGAGAGGATTTGTAAGAGAATCTGCCTAAGGTGTAAAAGAAAGAATGAAGTTTCAAACACAGACTTCACAAAATCTTATACAAGACCTTTCAGACAATTTTGAAAAACTAATGATTACTCCCAAAGATAAGGAGATTCCAAAGTCCATGCTGTTTAGCCACCAAATACCTATCCAACACCCAAAGAAACCAGTAGAGAAATTTTCATTTTTGTTTCCTAAGAACATAAGCCTCAACTCACTGGAGAACTTTCTCTTCTTTTCCCCGAAGAAACTGCTGAAGAAAACACTGAGACTTCAAGCCATCATCTGTTTCCTATCTATGAGCCCTTGTCTAGCCAGTTCACTAGATACCCAACACCATATCTTAATGGAAAAGGGAAGATGCCTGACACTTATGCTTTCCAATTAGGAGCCTATAAATAATGGAATATTCATGGGTTAAGTGCATGACAGATCAGACAAATGATAGATCAAATGTACACAAAATACAAACTCATGTGTATGAGGGGCAAATCAGAAGTTGAATCTTGCAAGTCACTCATACAATGTTTTACATGAACATTGCAAAGGTGGTGGGAGGTAGAATCCTCTCATGCCCTTATTTAGAAAATGGAAGAACAAGTGGTAAAAGATGAAGGAGGTGATATAGTTCACAATGAAGATGGCACACCTCAAAACAATATGATTGGAGCATTAACATCTTTTATTTTAGAACACTGGTGTGGGACAACAATAGAAATGGCCAACAAGCATGAAATGGTTCTTATGAACCTTAAATGAAAAAAGATGTCCCAATATGAAGATTTCCACAGAGTTTGGACACAGAGGATATATGAAGTTAAAGAAAGTCAAAATTATTTATGGAAACAAATATATTTGGCAACACTTCCTTCCAAATTCGTGGAGTATATTCAGCACCAAGAAATACTCCCCCAATCTTTTGAGACTTATACATGGGGAGAAATTTATTGTAATATAACTAAAGCATTGATTGGTCTGTGTACAGGATTGAAAGTAAACAAATCATTACAAAAATTGTCAAGGCTTCCTAACAACAAATCAATTTGTAATAAATATGGGTTATCCATTAATGATTCCGTTGTACAAAAAAGGAAGTCCAGAAAACACCAGAAGACAAATAAAAAAACAAACTCACAAGGAACACACTAAGAAGATCAGAAAGCATTACCGAAAGGGATACTATAGAAATGTGCCGCAATCACACTATTATGAGCCCAGGGATATTCATCTGAAATCTCAAAAGAATATCACCAGCCTAGATCCATCTTAACTCCGGATCTATCAAGCGCCGAGAGGGATCAAATCTCTCGAGGTGAAAACCTCTTTTTTGAGTGCAAAACTTAAGGAAAGTTTTTCACCTCGAGAGAATTGATCCCTCTCGGCGCTTGATAGATCCGGAGTTAAGATGGATCTAGGCTGATTTCAGTCATGTGCGACCAAGGAAAATCTATCGATAATATGAGGAACATATGCTTAATTTTATCAATAATATGTAAATACATATAATATTAACATAACCATTTTAAATATGTTAAATATGTCTGAGATTTATTGAGTCATTTTAATTTTAAATTTGATTAGTTACTTCAGTTTGTTGAGATGATAAATATTATAAAATAACTTTAATGATGAATAAAATTTTGAATGCAAAGTGACAATGTAATAATATTGAATGACAGAAACTGTGAATAATAAGAATGTAGTCAATTACGAATAGTATTCATTGTGATCGCTTTCAAACTATTTTCTTCTACTATTCTTATTTTCACCCATGTTAGTTTTGTCATATTTTCATATTGATTATTTGAAATGGATAGTTGGAATCGTAAACCATTTAAATATTTATCTCGAGCTGTTGTAGTAAACATCATACCTTGTCTCTCTTTCTCTCCAATATTAATAGGTTGAATTACTATAACACAAAAATCAATGTACATTGTCAATATTTTTTTGTGCTTACACTGAAATCATTGCACACACACTATTAATCCAATGACTTTAAAATTAATGTACCATCATAAATCCAATTACATCAAATTAGAAATCAACATATACACTGAAATCAATGCAACTAATGCAAGAAATCAAATAATAATAGAAAACAACATCTACACTAAAATAAATGCATCTAATGCAAGTAATGAAATATGATTAGAAATCAACATCTACACTCAAATAAATGAGTCTAGTGCAAGTAGGAAAATAGGATTTAAAGCCAACATTTACACTTAAATCAATGCATCTAGTGCATGCAATCAAATAGGATTAGAAACCATCATCTACACTGAAATAAATGTATTTAGTGCAAGGAATCAAATAGGATTATAAATCATCTACATTTAAATCAATGCATTTAGTTAAATCATCTACATTTAAATCAATGCATTTAGTGCAAGCAATCAAATATAATTATAAATCAACATCTACATTGAAATTAATGCATCTAGTGCAAGCAATCAAATAACATTAGAAATCACCATCTACACTGACATCAAGGCATTTAGTGAAAGCAATCAAATAGGATTAGAAATCACCATCTACATTGAAATCAATTCATCTAGTGAAAGAAATCAAATATAACCAAAAATTAAAATCTACATTAAAATTAATGCATCGAGTGAAATCAATCAAATAGGATTAGAAATCACCATCTACGCTGAAATTAATGCATTTAGTGCAAGCAATCAAATAGGATTAGAAATCATCTACATTAAAATCAATCCATCTAGTGTAAGTAATCAAATATCATTAGAAATCAACATCTACCCCAAAATCAATTCATCTAGTGCAAGAAATCAAATAGGATTAGAAATCACCATCTACACTGAAATCAATGCATCTACTGCAAGAAACCTTCTTCCCTCTCTCCCCCATATATATCTATATATCCATCCATCTCTCCTTTTTCTCTTTATCTCACCCCACCATACACACACTCTCTCTCACTCCATATCTATCAATTTCCTTGTCCCTCCCTCCTTTTCTCCATCTATCTTTTTTTCTCTTCACCTTACATCTATATCTATATCTCACTCTATCTCTCCATATCAACTCCAAAACATAAACTCTCTTTCTCCAATATATCTATCTATCTATCACTCCCTCCTCCTCCTACTCCTCCTCCTCTCTCTCTCTCTCTCTCCCTCTCCCTCTCTCTCTTGCTTCTATCTCTCTTCCATCCTGCTACCCTTTCTCCCTCTCTCTCCATCTTATTTATCACTCCCTCTCTCTCTCTCTCCACCTTTCACCCTCTATGTCTTTATTCTTACCTCCCCCTCTCTCCCTCTCCATCTTCATATCTCTTTCCCTACCTCTCTTCACTCTCTCTCTTCCTTTCTCTCCCCCCTTGTCTCTCTCTATCTTCACCTTCCAACTTTGTTACCATATGCCTCTCTCTCTCCTTCTCTCCCCCCTTCTCTTCATATCTCCTTATTTGTCTCTTTATCTCACCCCAAAACATACACACTCCCTCTTCATCTCTCCCTTGTCACTCCCCCTCTCTCTCCACTACTCACTCTCTATGTATTTATTCTTCCCTCCCTCTCTCCTCATCCAGCTCCATCTCTCAATCCCTCCCTCTCTCCCCCTCCAAATCCATATTTCTATCCCTCCCTCTCTCCTCCTCTCCTTTCCTTCCTCTCTCTCCCTTTCTATCCTACCTCCCTTTCTCTTCCCCCATCTCTCTCTCTCTCTCCATCTCTCAATCCCTCCCTCTCCCCCCCTCCAAATCCATATTTCTATCCCTCCCTCTCTCCTCCTCTCTTTCAACTCCCCTCCCTTTTCCTTCCTCTCTCTCCCTTTATCTCCTACCTCCCTTTATCTTCGCCCATCTCTCTCTCTCTCTCTCTCTCTCTATCTCTCCTACAATCCTCTCTTCCTCTCTCTCATCATTCCTCTCTCACCTCCTTCTATTTGAACCCCCAACTCTCTTTCTTTCTCTATCTCTCTGTCCTCCAATCCTCTCTCTTCCCCCATCACTCTATCTCACTCTCCAACTATATTACTATTTCTATCCCTTTATCCTTCTCTCCCCCCCTGTCTCCATCACTCCTCCTTTCTCCTTCTCTCCCCCTTGTCTCCATCACTCCTATGTATCTTTATCCCACCCATAAGCATACACACTCTCTCTCCATCTCTCCCTTGTCACTCCCTCTCTATGCATTTCTTCTTCCTTTCCTCGCTCCGCCTCTAGCTCCATCTCTCTATCCCTCCTCTCCTCCACCTCTCATCCTTTCTCTCTCTCCCTTTCTCTCCTACCTCCCTCTCCCTTCCCCCTTCTTTCTCTCTCTCTCACTCTCTACCCTCCAATCCTCTCTCCTTCTCCCTCCCTCTCTCCTTATCTCTCTCCCACCTCCATCTTTATGTATCCCTCTCCCTCTCTTACCCTTCTCTAACTCTCTTACTCTTCTCACTCTCTCACTCTTCATTCCTCTTCTCCCTTCTCCTTCAATTTATCTCCATATCTCCCTTGTCACTCCCCCTATTTCTCCACCTCTATCATATATCATGATATATTAATATATATTACAATATAATAAATTTAATATTGTATTAATCTAAACATATTAAATTTAATAATATTAATATTTTAATATTAATGTTAGGGTTAATAATATTTTTTTGCATGGTATTAATAATAATTTGGTCCATGGTATTTGACCCTTATACTTCATATATAATTAGATCTTGATTTCTAATCGTATTTGATATATTTTTATTTATTTACCTTACCTCTTTATACCTCTTTTATATTTACTTATTTACCATACCTATTTTATAAATATATTATTTGGCCCATGGTATTTGCCCATGGTATTATTAATAATTTTTCCCATGGTATTTGGCCCATGGTATTAATAATAATTTGTCCTATAGGCTTCACCTAAATAAAACCTGTTTTTGAGTTTTTGTAAATATAAAGTGGTTTATTGAGTAAATATAAAAATCGGTTTTATTTATTTACCATACCTCTAGTTTATTTATATTTTTATTTATTTACCATACCTCCTGAGTAATATAAAAAGAGGTTTTATTTATTTACCAAACCTATGGTTTATTTATATTTTTACGTATTTACCATATTTTATTTATTTACCATATCTCTTTTTTTAGTGTTAGTAAACTCTTCATATTTTAAGTTTATATGGTTTAACTTTATTTTTAATTGTTCATTTATATGTTTACGTAAGTTATTGTTCAAGCCGACATTTTTTTTTGGCTTCCGACATACTTACACATCGGGGTCATACTGGGCTGTAGAATGCGCCTCTCGGCGCAATGATTACTTGCTGGCTTTGTGGACAACAGGGACATGCTGCAAATAAATGTCCACAAGCTAAAAAATCAAGGGCCAACAGAGACCAGAAGTCTCAAGAACATGCCAGAAAAAAGGGGCATATAGTCTCATTCCAATATACAAAGTGCGGATCAAAACATCATCAGACAGAAAATTGCCCCAACATCTCTTTCAAAGAAGAAGTGCACCTGATGAAACAATTTTTTTGCAGTTCATCTTCAACAACAAGCAATGACCAAATAGAAATAGACGCTGGATACTCAGATGAGCAAGTCAATGCATATATCAGAGAATGTGACTGCTCAGATTTAGAAGATTGTCATTGTAGTCTTTTTTAGGACATTTTTGACTCTAGTTCAGAAGTTGAAGAACTAGAAACAATAAAGCTGCCTCCAAAAGAGAAGGTGTGTATGGCCCATGCTATTGATGATGAAGAAGCAAAGGTCTTGGCTAGCATCAAGATGTTAGAAGAAGGAGAAATGAAAGAAAAACTCCTTGAGACTTTTCTGTAGACTATGCACAAAACTCAGGGAAGTACCTCTAAATCTACTTCATCCAAAGCTTTATTTGTAGATGCTTCTTATGAGAAAAATACAAAGTCATTCTAGAGAAACCAACAGTCTGCAAAACCTAGACCCATGACTCTAGGTGAAGTTAGCCAAGAAATCCATAGTCTAAAGAAAGAGGTAGCACAACTGAAGAAAAAAGTCTGAACCTTAGAAAAAGGGAACATTACACAAGATTCAAAATTATTCAAAAATCCTAATGTTGAGATCTATGAAAAGAAACAAGAAGACTTCCTAGGCTTTGGAAGTATGAAGATAATTACTATTCAATATCAACAACACCATTTGTTGTTAGATGTCAACATTGAGGGCCAAATATTTTCTCTAAGGACATTGATAGATTCAGGAGAAGATATTAATGTTCTAAATACAAATTTGATCCCAACAAAATATTGGACAACAACACATAGATAAGTCATAGGACTAGGAACCCAAGAATTCAAATATGAAGTTTCTAAAGCTACGATTTGTTTTGAAAAACACTGTATCAGCTTGAAATTTGCAGTTGGTAATATTCCTGTTGATTGTAAACTAGGAAATGTTTTCCTTGATGTTGTAGAACCACATGGTTCAACTAGATTGCCTGATGGTTCAGCTGGATACTTTATTTTTGTTCCTAACTGTTTATCACTCAAAAAAAGTGAAAGATCATTTGACATCGTCTTAGGGGTTCATTTGTCAAAGGTATGGCCATAGAGTTCATTTGTCATTAGTTTGTAAAGAAAAAATTTAAATTTTTTCTTATTAGCCTATCCTAAGGTCCAAACCCACCCCCATTCAAGTCTTTTCATGTCACATCACTCATTATTTCCTGACATATTCCATTTCCCAAGCTCATAAATCCGAAAAGATCATTTTAGCCAAGATTTCTTGTTTTCGTAGCGAATTGCACAGTAAAAATGCAGTTTTTGCTACGAAACTGCTGATACTTTAGTAGTGAAATTGCCAGGAAATACATTAAGTACACTACAAAAAGAGGTATTCCTGTCTGTCTTTTCAAATCAAGTGCTAGGTGTTAGTTAATGATTAGAAGTGTTAAGGTGAATGTCATTCGAGTCAGTTAGGGTTAAATTAAAGTACAGTGGTCATGTTTGAGGTCATCACTTCTGTTTTTAGCATGTATGAGTCATGATGAAGGCATGAGTTGTCATTGAAACTTTAAAATCTTTCCCAATTGAGTCTTTTTCATTCTCCGCTTCATCTTTGCATGCTATAGAGCTTTAGGGAGCTGTTTCACCAAGCCAAGCTGGTTGCTGGCATTTTCAAGCAATTGCGGGTGTCATTGATCAAGCGAGGCAGACAATGTATAAAAGCACCATGGTTGCAAAGAAGAAGACCAAAAAAGGAGGCCATTGTCTCAGATATGAGCC
Source organism: Pinus albicaulis (assembly GCA_034641835.2). Taxonomy (NCBI): domain Eukaryota; kingdom Viridiplantae; phylum Streptophyta; class Pinopsida; order Pinales; family Pinaceae; genus Pinus; species Pinus albicaulis. The sequence goes on along the minus strand of CM076578.1, from coordinate 825,484,343 downwards.
ATTAAACATGAATTTGCTGAATGAAGACCCAACTGGCTTAGAAGTTTTCAGAAGAACAGTTGTTTGCAGTTTTGCCAAAGATTGCAAGGATGCCATGTGTAGGTTTCTAAGGAGTTTGCCATCAGTTTCAATGGGATAGCTTCAAAGGTGGGAATGCTGAACCTCACTGTAACACCAGAGGCTATTCCAGCAGCAACATGAATTCCTAGAGGAGGAGAACAATGGTTCAAAGGCTTCAAGTTCACCATGCAGGAATGTAAGGAATTTATCAAGCCAGAGCATAGTGAGATTGATCTCACAAACGCTATCCCAAGGAGCTACACGAAAGACAAATTCTCAAAACTATTGCTAATCGTTCAGAAATACTTCACTTGTGAAGGGAGGTACCACATGGTTTACTCATACCATTTCAGGCTTCTGCTACATTTTATTGGTAAGAGGTCTCTTGATTTACCTTTTTACTTATACAAAAGCTTAGCCAAAATTTCAGATAAAGTTCAAGCTAAATTTGAAGGAAATGAAACCTCACTTTTTCATCATGGTTTAATCAAGTTGCTGGTTTTAGAAGAGTTAAAAAGATTGGGCAAAGACTGGTCATGTTTTTTGTTTGTCAGTGGTTTTGAAGTGGATGCCATCACCCCGAAAAGGACTCCTAAACCTAGAGGTATACCATCACCTTCAATGGTAGAGCAAAGTGAGCCTTTAGTGGCAGAACAAAGTGAGCCAGTGATCATGGAGATAAAGCCATTGCAGAAAGTTGATACACTTGCTGTTACCCCTGCAAAACAAAAGATAACAATGAGAAAACATGGCAGCAAGAGGGTTACAAGAAGCCAAGAAATGGCAAAGGGTAACTTAGAAGACATTCTGCATGCTATTGATATTGAGGAAACTCCCATAGTCCAAGTTGAAGATATAGATGAGGGAGGAAAGAAGCTCAAGAAAGCCAAATCAGCTAAGAAGTTAGAATTTGAGGGTGAAGTTGCAAGATTCATGTTTCAGGCTAGGAAACCAATGACAAGACATGCTAGAAAGCTCTTGGAAAGCAGTGAAGAAGCTCAGAAAGTCACTGAAACTATCCAGCCACCACCAAGCATCATTGACCTTTCCTCGCCTGCAAAAGAAGAATCAGTCATTAAGCAAAAGAAAGGAAAAGAGAAAATCATTGAAAAAAAAAAGATTGAGGTTCTTAAAGAGCAGTTGAAGCTGGAAAATGAAGAAATATCAGTCTTGAAGAAAGAGGCAAGGAAGCACAATATTCAAAAGGAACATTTTGAGAAAAGGAAATAATTTTGGGAAGAGCAGGTTAATAGTGTTTCAAAGACCTTAGATAACACACAACAATTGATAAAATGGACTCAGCCATTGAGAGGAGAGGTGAAGCATATCAAAAAAATGAACCTGCACTTGAAATCTAGGAACAAAAATCTGAAGGACCAAGTTAAAGACCTCCAAGGGCAATTAGAATTGATTCATGAAGAGCTGGAGAAAAAAGGCTTAAAGATCACTGTAGTTGAGGAGCCCATAGCTCAACTTATCATTAATGAAGAAGAAACACCACAAGGGTCCTAAGTTGAGATTGATTATGTTTTAGAAGGCTTATGGCATGTTGAAGACCAAGTTTTTGTAGTTGGAGGTCAATTTTTTGGGACAGTGTTAAAATATGGAATTTCTACATTTTTTCACAGTTTCGTAGCGTTTCCTAGGCTTAAAGCCAGGAAACGCCACAAATTTTTTTGTAGCAGCTTATTTGCTTCTAAAACCACTTTTTGCAGCATTCAAGGAGAGAGAATTGTGGTGATGACGTGTCATGTCTTGGTTGATACCCTGGAACAACCAAAGAGCAAAATTTATAGGTGCAAAAGCTATTTTTTGGGCGTTACGAAAGCTCACTACGAAACTGTCCTGTTTTCGTAGCGAGCTGTTTTTGAAGGTTTTGAAGCATCCCAGTGGTAGTTTTCGACAGATGGACACATCCAACAGGTCAAGGGACCTTACCACTAGACATTTATGACTTGAAGACAATGCAATGGAGACAACTCATCAACTAAAGCTTTCGTTGAAGATAATGTCTTGTACTCCTGAAAAATGAGGTTTTGTTCCACATGATTAGGAGGGTTTTTAATATGTCAAGTAATGATGAGCTATGTCATAGCCTATTCGAACATGTGATGCTTAGTTGTCACTAATATATAACTATTTTAAAGATAAGATAGATTGATGTAATAAATAGGAGTTTGAGTCCTATTCGGAAAAGTCATCTTTAGAGTGTAACTGTCATTTTCTTATTAAAATACATGTTTTTTTGTTATATGAGGTGTCATAGGAAGAGTTCAATGAATCTAGTCAAGAGGTAGATCATCCCTTCTGTAAGAATGTCTATTTAAAGGAAAATTATCGAAGTTGTAAAGGGTTGGAGATTTTTTGCACCATACTGCTGCTTTATGTAATTTGACTTATATAAGTAATACCGAGGACTTCTTCTTGACAGACCTGAGATTGTCATGGAGTTTTTAATGTCTTTTTGATCTATATATTTATGTTTACCACTTGCATTAAATTTCATCTTTATTACTCAGAATTCATATGTTTATGCTTTGACTTCCTTTATTGATGAAATGACTGTGTTGCCTTATGTTCTATGTGTGATTTTCCTTTGTTAAAGACTCTTATATGCCTCAGCTTCCATGTGAAGAAACCTTGCCATTGAATCTACTGATTTGTTGAATCCATAAGCTCAATGGTAGCAAGCTTGCATTCTTTTCAACCTACATACACAAAAATCAAGTTACTTTTCAAATAGAGTTAGCCTTCTCAGACTGAAGAAGCTAAGCTTCAGTCAAAAGCTGGTTTGAAACAGTTACATAGAGTTGTCTGATTAGTAGCCAATCAAGTGCAATTTTATGATAACACTAACGATAAAAGATATTTTCAGACTATTACTCTGCCATATGTCTCAACACCAAGATATTCTACTATGGTCCAGGCCACTAATGAGGTAAGTCCGAAACAGAGAAAGATAGAAGAATTGAAAAACTTTAAATCTTCTTTATGGATTGAAGAACAACTTCAATCCCCTAAGATTATGCAAAGAATTGCTGAATTAAAGAAACAACTAGAAGAACAGTGTTGTGTAGAAGATCCTAATGCTTTTTGGCATAGGAAACAATATAAAGTAGAATTTCTCTACAAAGAGGAATACGAGGGTAAACCATGCAAAAGTAGAGCAATCCCGATGAATAATGAATACAAAAAACTTTGTCAAAAATAAATTTTTGGCCTTCTGCAGCGCAAGCTCATCAGAGAATCTAGCAATCCTTGGAATCGTTATGTGTTCTATGTGAATAAGCATTCTGAACAAATTAGGGGGATTCCTAGATTAGTCATAAACTACAAACCCCTAAATGCAATTTTAACAGATGACACCTACCCAATTCCTCACAAGGGCAATTTGATAAGCAGAATAGAAGGAGCTAAAATATTGTCTAAATTTGACATGGAAGTCTGGATTTTGGCAGGTTGCTATCAAAGAAGAAGACAGATTCAAAACTGCATTCAGTGTCCCTTCAGGACATTATGAGTGGAATGTTATTCCATTTGGGTTAAAGCATGCTCCATCAAAATTTCAGTTGGTAATAGATAAAGTCTTCAAACCCTATTTTGATTGGTTAATAGTATACATTGACAATGTCTTGATCTTCTCCAAGAGTATTGAAGAACACTTAAAGCATGTACAGAGATTCATACAGGTTGTAAATAATAATGGTTTGGTTTTGAGTAGAAAGAAGTTAGAATTGTTCAATACAAAAATAAAATTTCTAGGCCACACCATTGAAAATGGACAGATCACTCTACAAAAACATGCCTTGGAATTTGTTGATAAATTCCCTGATAGAATTACTGACAAAAAACAGTTACAAAGATTTTTGTGATGTTTAAATTATGCTAGTAACTTTTATAAAGGATGTGCAAGTGACAGAAGCCTGCTGAATCAAAGATTGAAAAAGAGCCAAAGCCATGGACAGAGGCACACACTACTGTAGTCAGAAATATAAAAGCCAAGGTAAAAGCTTTACCTATCCTATACCTAGCAGACGAAGAATTGTTAAAATTTGTTGAATCTGATGCCAGTAATATGGGATGGGGTGGAATATTAAAACAAGAAAAAGGTGGAAAGGGACAAGTAGTCCAATTTGCTTCAGGAACATGGAGTCCTTTTGAAAAGTATTATTCTACAATTGAGAAGGAAGTAAAGGCTGCCTGGAATTGCACCAACAAGTTTGATATACATCTTGTAAATAATTTTTTTTTTGCTTAGAAGTGATGCCTCAACACTAAAGAAAGTATTAGGAAAGGATATAAAGAAATCAAGAGAATCAAAGTTTGCCAGATGGCAAGCAATTTTTGCAAACATTGATTTCCAAGTAGAACACATCAAAGGATCAAGAAATTGCTTACCAGATTTCTTAAGTAGAGAAATTTTGCAACAAACAGAGAATTTGTTGGTCATTGTTACAAAATGGGATCCTAATGCACGTTTTATTATATCAAACAGTGGAAGCCAACTTGGCAGTTAAGGAATACTAAAGTCCTTGATGCAAATCTACAACCACATACTGATATCCAGCATTTAGTACTAGAACGAACAATGTATCCTAAGTCGAGCCGATGGATACATGACATGATTTATAAACATTCCATATTCTCCTCTCACCTGGCTGAAGAAGCATTAAAAGAAAGCTTTCATGATTTGCAAACAATTTGGAACGAAGGGAGCTCAAAATATAATACTTTTCTAAGTATTACGTGATAAAAAAAGCAAGGGATCCTGATTTTCTAGACAGATTAATGTGGCCAAATCATAACCCTAACCTTATTTTTCCTGGCACCATATATGATTTTGCAAGTTACAAAAAATTATGGTGGGATGTACTATGTAGAGAGAAAGTAAATGAAATCCACTACACGTTAATCAAATTTGGACCCACTTTCATCACACAGCTCCTTCATCAACCCCAATGGCTCCAAGAATGGTGGTCGTGGTTCGGATTGAATAAAACTGCTATGGATCCAAGGCAGTACACATTTGACTTTGAAAAAGAATGTATAGAGCATTTGGATTGCCATGAAACTCCTTGTTGAGTCCTCAAAGATCTTGGTCAATATTATGACAATAAGATCCTTGGCTATTTCATGAAGCATCATCATCAATGGGCTATCATGACAAAAATTAAACTCCAAATTGTGTTAGGAAAACCCATGATTGTAAGACACATCCATACTAAAGCATGGGACACATCAGACCTATTCACTCTTCGATTCCTAGGCATAAACCTTTTTGGAACATGTCAAAATGATCTTGCAACAAGAACAATGGCATATCAAAGATCATAATTAAGTCTAGTCACCTGAAAATGAGCGTGACCGTTTTTCGTGGGATTTCCGATAAAATCTCCACTGTGTAAATATGTTGTACCATAGGATTGTAAAAATCCTCTTTATAAAATCATTTCTGTGGGATTCCGATAAATCTCCACTGTGTACCTTTTCCGTAAACTTTTGCTTTTCAGATGAATCTTGAGACTTGGAGCACTTCTCCAAATTTTGGTGTGATTTGATCCACATCTCAAGATCATGCCAAATATTTGTACAATAAAGTTTGTCGGCCAAATTGTCTAGGGTTGGTCCCCTTTCATCCCTATATAAGGAGAAGGGCATAACTCATTTGGACATAGACATTTTAGAAAGTTTAGAGCTTTGTCTTGGTTTGGAGTCTGAGATTATCTTCCTACTCTGCGTCTGCGAACATCTGTTCGACCTGCTTGCAACACGAAGAAATTCTCAAATATAGTTAAGAAGTTTGGAAGACTGCGCATCAAGGCCTAAAAACCTTGGTGATAACCTAAAGTGGATGAATTTGCGTAGGGTTCGAGTCTATATATTGTGTGTGTGCAAATAAATTTCTGTAAGTTCTAAAAGACAGAGTTTGTAAAGGGCCAGGTAGCCTCTAGATCTCATCTTGTTTCAAGATAACATATCCAATAAATGCCCCTACAGTCAATCTCTGGAAAGATCTGAAAATAAGTTTTCCTCTACCATTGTAAGATCCATTTCTGAAATAATAAAAGAGAAGTTTTCAGTGTTAATTCTTTCTGCATATGAGTATTGAATGTCTGCTATAAGCTTTTAAAATTATGTGAGAGGAGAGGTTCATCCGAGATTCGTCGGAGGTTTGTCGAAAGTCAACGGATGTTAGCTTGTTAAGGCAAAGAAACCGTGGAAGAGCATTTTGTGAGAAGACTCAGAGGTTTGTGTATGGGTTTGTGTAGGAGTTCGTGTATCACGATAGAAAAACAAAAGCTTATAGTAGCATAACAAGCAAGCTTCATTGCTTTGATACAAATTTTTGCAGGGGCTTCCTCCGACGGAGCAATGAAGCTTGCTTGCTATGCTACTATAAGCTTTTGTTTTTCTGCCGTGATACACAAACTCCTACACAAACCCGTACATGAACCTCTGAGTCTTCTTGCAAAATGCTCTTCCACGACTTCTTTGCCTTAATGAGTTGACGTCCCTTGACTCTCGACGAACCTCTAGTGAATCTCGGATGAACCTTTCCTCTGACAGAATTTTAAAAGCTTATAGCAAACATTCAATACTCATATGCAGAAAGAATTAACACTGAAAACTTATCTTTTATTATTTCATAAATGGATCTTACAATGGTAGAGGAAAACTTATTTTTAGATCTTTCCAGAGATTGACTATAGGGGCATTTACTGGATATGTTATCTTGAAACAAGATGAGATCTAGAGGCTACCTGGCCCTTTACAAACTCTGTCTTTTAGAACTTACAGAAATTTATTTACACACACACAATATATAGACTCAAACCCTATGAAAGTTCAACCACTTTAGGTTCTCACCAAGGTTTTTAGGCCTTGATGCGCAGTCTTCCAAACTTCTTACTTAACTATATTTGAGAATTCCTTCGTGTTGCAAGCAGGTCGAACAGATGTTCGTAGACGTAGAGCAGGAAGATAATCTCAGAATCCAAACCAAGAAAAAGCTCTAGACTTTCTAAAATGTCTATGTCCAAATGAGTTATGCCCTTCTCCTTATATAGGGATGAAAGGGGTCGAACCCTAGACAATTTGGCCGACAAACTTTATTTTACAAAGATTCGGCATGATCTTGAGATGTGGATCAAATCACACCAAAAGTCGGAGAAGTGCTCTGAGTCTCAAGATTCATCCGAAAAGAAAAAGTTTATGGAAAAGGTACACAGTGGAGATTTATCGGAATCCCACAGAAATGATTATATAAAGAGGATTTTTAGAATCCTATGGTACAACATATTTACATAGTGGAGATTTTATCGGAAATCCCACCGAAAACGGTCACTCTCATTGTCAAGTGACTAGACTTAATTATGATCTTTGATATGCCATTGTTCTTGTTGCAAAATCATTTTGACATGTTCCCAAAAGGTTTATGCTTGGGAATCAGAGAGTGAATAGGTCTGATGTGTCCCATGCTTTAGTATAGATGTGTCTTACAATCATGGGTTTTCCTAACACAAGTTGGAGTTTAATTTTTGTCATGATAGCCCATTGATGGTGATGCTTCATGAAATAGCCAAGGATCTTATTGTTAGAATATTGACCAAGATCTCTAAGGACTGAACAAGGAGTTTCATGGTGATCCAAATGCTCTATACATTCTTTTTCAAAGTCAAATGTGTACTGCCTTGGATCCATAGCAGTTTTATTCAATCCGAACCACGACCACCATTCTTGGAGCCATTGGTGTTGATGAAGGAGTTGTGTGATGAAAGTGGGTCCAAATTTGATTAATGTGTAATGGGTTTCATTTACTTTCTCACTACATAGTACATCTCACCATACTTTTTTGTAACTTGCAAAATCATATATGGTGCCAAGAAAAATAAGGTTAGGGTTATGATTGGGCCACATTAATTTGTCTGGAAAATCAGGATCCCTTGTTCTATTGATCACGTAATACTTATGAAAAGTATTAGATTTTGAGCTCCCTTCGTTCCAAATTGTTTGCAAATCATGGAAGCTTTCTGTTAATGCTTCTTCAGCCAGGTGAGAGGAGAATATGGAATGTTTATAAATCATGTCGTGTATCCACCGGCACGACTTAGGATACACTCTTTGTTCTGCTACTAAATGCTGGATATCAGTATGTGGTTGTAGATTTGCATCAAGGACTTTAGTATTCCTTAACTGCCAAGTTGGATTCCACTGTTTGATATAAACAGGCCAACAAGTATTATCAGGGATAGTTCTGTAGGCTTCAATTTGTGCATTAGGATCACATTCTGTAACAATGGCCAACAAATTTTTTGTTTGTTGCAAATTTCTCTGCTGAAGAAATCTGCTAAGCAGTTTCTTGAAACTTTGATGTGTTCTACTTGGAAATCAAAGTTTGAAAAAAGTGCTTGCCATCTGGCAAACTTTGATTCTCCAGATTTCTTTATATCCTTTGCCAAGACTTTCTTTAGTGTTGAAGCATCAGTTCTAAGTAAATTTTATTTTATTTTATTTTTTATTTTTTTATTTTTATTTTTATGTACAAGATGTATATCGAACTTGTCAATGCAATTCCTAGCAGCCTTTACTTCCTTCTCAATTGTAGAATAATTCTTTTTTAGAAGGATTCCATGTTCCTGAAGCAAATTGTACTACTTGTTATTTTACATCTTTTTGTTGTTTTAATATTCCACCCCATCCCAAATTACTGGCATCAGATTCAACAATTTGAAACAATTCTTCATCTGCTAGGTATAGGATAGGTAAAGTTTTTACCTTGGCTTTTATATTTCTGACTGCAGTAGTGTGTGCCTCTGTCCATGGCTTTGCCTCTTTTTTCAATCTTTGATTCAACAGGCTTCTGTTGCTTGCACATCCTTTATAGAAGTTACTGACATAATTTAAACATCCCAAAAATCTTTGTAACTGTGTTTTGTGAGTAATTCTATCAGGGAATTTATCAGTAAATTCCAAGGCATGTTTTTGCAAAGTGATCTGTCCATTTTCAATGGTGTGGCCTAGAAATTTTATTTTTGTCTTGAACAATTCTAACTTCTTTCTACTCAAAACCAAACCATTATTCTTTACAACTTGTATCAATCTCTGTACATGATTTGAGTGTTCTTCAATTCCCTTGGAGAAGATCAGGACATCGTCAATGTATACTATTAACCAATCAAAATAGGGTTTGAATACTTCATCCATTACCTTATGAAATTTTGTTGGAGCATGCTTTAACCCAAATGGCATAAAATTCCACTCATAATGTCATGAAGGGACACTGAATGCAGTTTTGAATCTGTCTTCTTCTTTGATAACAACCTCCCAAAATCCAGACTTCATGTCAAATTTAGAAAATATTTTAGTTCCTGCTATTATGCTCATCTAGTTGCCCTTATGAGGAATTGGGTAGGTGTCATCTGCTAAAACTGGATTTAGGGGTTTGTAGTTTATAACTAATCTAGGAATCCCCCTAATTTGTCCAGAATGCTTATTCACATAGAACCCATAACAGTTCCAAGGGCTGTTGGATTCTCTAATGAGCTTGCGCTGTAGAAGGCCAAAAATTTCTTTTTGACAAAGTTTTCTGTATTCATTATTCATTGAGATTGCTCTACTTTTGCATGGTTTACCCTCGTATTCCTCTTTGTAGGGAAATTCTACTTTATGTTGTTAACTATGCCAGAAAGCATTAGGATCTTCTGCACAACACTGTTCTTCTAGTTGTTTCTTTAATTTTGCAATTCTTTGCATAATCTTGGGGGATTGAAGATGTTCTTCAATCCTTAGAGAAGATTTAAAGTTTTTTAGTTCTTCTATCTTTCTTTGTTTCAGACTTACCTTTTTCATGGCCTGGACCATAGTAGAATATCTTGGTGTTAAGACATATGGCGGAGTAATCGTTTGAAAATATCCTGCATCATTAGGAACAAAAATAAAGTATCTAGCTGAACCATCAGGCAATCTAGCTGAACCATGTGGTTCTACAGCAGCAAGGAAAAAATTTCCTAGTATACAATCAACAGGAATATTACCAACACAAATTTCAAGCTGATACATTGTTTTTCAAAACAAATTGTAGCTTTAGAAACTTCATATTTGAATTCTTGGGTTCCTAGTCCTGTGACTTCTCTATGTGCTGTTGTCCCGTATTTTGCTGGGATAAAATTTTTATTCAAAACATTAATATCTACTCCTGTATCTATCAATGTCCTTCGAGAAAATATTTGGCCCTCAATGTTGGCATCTAACAACACATGGTGTTGTTGATATTGAATAGTCATTATCTTCATACTTCCAAAGCCTAGGACGTCTTCATGTTTCTTTTCATAGATCTCAACATTGAGATTTTTGAATAATTCCGAGTCTTGTGTTATGTTCCGTTTTTCTAAGGTTGAGACTTTTTTCTTCAGTTCTGCTACCTCTTTCTTTAGACTATGGATTTCTTGGCTAACTTCACCTAGAGTCATGGATCTAGGTTTTGCAGACTATTGGTTTCTCTGGAATGACTTTTTATTTTTCTCATAAGAAGCATCTACAAATAAAGATTTGGATGGAGTCGATTTAGAGGTACTTTCCCGAGTTTTGTGCATAGTGTGCATAAATGTCTCGAGGAGCTTTTCTTTCATTTCTCCTTCTTCTAGTATCTTGATGCTAGCTAAGACCTTTGCTTCTTCATCATCAATAGCGTGGTCCATACACACCTTCTCTTTTGGAGGAAACTTTATTGTTTCTAGTTCTTCAACTTCTGAACTAGAGTCAGAAATGTCCTCAAAACGACTACAATAAGAGTCTTCTGAATCTATGCAGTCACATTCTCTGATATATGCATCGACTTGCTTATCTCAATATCCAATCACTGCGTCTATTTGGTCATTGCTTGTTGTTGAAGATGAATTGCAACAATTTTGTTTCATCAGGTGCACTTCTTCTTTGAAAGAGATGTTGGGGCAATTTTCTGTCCGACGGAGTTTTGATCTGCAATTTGTACATTGGAATGAGACTATATGCCCCCTTTTTCGGGCATGATCTTGAGACTTGTTGCATCTGTTGGCCCTTGATTCTTTAGCTTGTGGACATTTATTTGCAGAATGTCCCTGTTTTCCACAAAGCCAACAAGTAATCATGCTATTCTTTTGAGATTTCAGATGAATATCCCTGGGCTCATAATAGTGTGATCATGACATTTCTATAGTATCCCTTTCGATCTTGCTTTCTGATTTTCTTAGGGCATTCCTTGTGAGCTTGTTTCTTATTTTTCTTCTGGTGTTTTCTGGACTTCCTTTTTTGTACAACAAGATCATCAATGGATAACCCATATTTATTACAAATTGATTTGCTGTCAGGAAGCCTTGGAAATTTTTGCAATGATTTGTTTACTTTCAATCATGTACACAGACCAATCAATGCTTTATTTATATTACAATAAATTTCTGCCCATGTTTAAGTCTCAAAATATTGGGGGAATGTTTCCTGGTGCTGAATATACTCCACGAATTTGGAAGGAAGTGTTGCCAAATATATTTGTTTCCATAAATAATTTTGACTTTCTTTAAATTCATATATCTGATGCATCCAATATTTGTGGAAATCTTCATACTGGGACATATTTTTGCATTTAAGGTTCATAAGAAACATTTCATGCTTGTTGGCCATTTTTGTTGTTGTCCCACACTAGTGTTCTAAAATAAAATATGTTAATGTTCCAATCATATTGTTTTGAGATGTACCATCTTCATTGTGAACTATATCACCTCCTTCATCTTTTACCACTTGTTCTTCCATTTTCTGAATAAGGGCAGGGGATGATTCTATCTCCCACCACCTTTGCAATGTTCTTTTAAAAAAATGTATGAGTGTCTTGCAGGATTCAACTTCTGATTTTCCCCTCATACACATGAGTTTGTATTCTGTGTACATTTGATCTATCATCTGTCTGATCTGTCCTGCACTTAACTCATCAATATCCCATTCTTTATAGGCTCCCGATTGGAAAGTATAAGCATTAGGCATATTCCCTTTGCCATTAAGATCTGGTGCCGGGTATCTAGTGAATTGGCTAGACAAGGGCTCATAGATAGGAAATAAATGATGGCTTGAAGTCTCAGGGTTTTCTTCAGAAGTTTCTTCGAGGAAAATAAGAGAAAGTTCTCTAGTAGGCTGAGGCTTCTATTCTTAGGAAACAAAAATGCAAATTTCTCTACTGGTTTCTTTGGGTGCTGAATAGGTATTTGGTGGCTAAACAACACGGACTTTGGAATCTCCTTATCTTTGGGAGTAATCATTATTTTTTCAAACTTGTCTGAAAGGTCTTCTATAAGATTTTGTGAAGTCTGTGTTTCAAACTTCATTCTTTATTTTACACCTTCGGCAGATTCTCTTACAAATCCTCTCAAGACTGAAACATAAAATTTTACATCATTCAAACTTTGATTTACACTTTTTACAGCTACTTCTAAGGAATTGAAACATTCCTTTTGTTCTTGGGTTTTTGCAGCATTCATTTCCAGCCGTTTCAAGGCAGTGTTTGTCCAATTTATTTGCTCACTAGCCTTTTGAATTCTGCCATCAATGCCAAGGGCAGAATCATCTTTAGGAACAAGAGGAATAGCCTTTGCAGAACTTCCTGCTTCTCCTAGCAGGATTCCCTTGTAGGGAGGAAAAGTAGAAGTAGTTTCAAGCTTGGTACCATCACAAGCGGTCCAAGAATGTTTCTGTGCAGATGAGCTTTCTGCATCTGCCATATGTACAGTAGATGGATCTTTTAGCTTTTTCCAAACATAGAATGAGATCCAAGAGTTTGATACTTCCATGAAATCTTTCCATTCTAAAGAAAGTGCAATTTTCTGTTTTGAAGTTGTACTGAGATTAAATTCTCGGGCCTCAGGATGTGTTTATAGATCCTAATTCAACATATTTTTCATCCACTTGGCATCCATTTTGTGCTTTGGACATCCTTCCATAATGTCAAATAATTTACACATTTATGATTTAGATGTATTCTTACTGTGAGATGGAGTAGGATTTTCAAATCTGGAAGTCGGGATTTGACTGTCAAGCTGCTCTAGATATCCCAATCCATATTTTGGCATATGAGGTAGGCACATTTCACTGAGCATTTCAGTAAGGCGGGGATCTTCATTTTCTAGAGAAGACAATTCATGAATAACCATTACCGTGTCATGAGGAAACGACATGCCTGTACATTTTGGATTTCAATAGGAATGTACTACAGTGGATGGGGTAGCTTCTCCTGTTTGTATATTATGATTTTGGTGAGTGACAAGGTCAACAAGAGATTCTAAGTATACAAGATGCTTGCAAGCTGGACACTTGACCTCTAAAGAGGGAAAATGAAGTAATTGAGCTAGTTCAAACAAATTTGCATGCATGCATGATGGAGAAGTATTTACAGATGATGATGCAGGTCGACTATCGGCAAGGTCGATGCAGGACTTTGAAGACATATAGCTAAAGTATTTTTGTAGAGAATCAACATCATGGAGCCGTTTAAGATCAATGGTAGACCTCCTTGGAAATGATAACACGACTGATGAGGGATTTTCTTGAATTTGATTTGTGGTTATACTTTGGATTTTCGGTGTGTTAGGTAGATCTACCACCCAATTCTCAGGAAAGCTAAGATCTTCCCATTTTATAGTTTGATGCTCAATTTTTTGGTTATGAGCATATGTTATGACCAGTTTGTTGGACTTAGATTCTTTGCTTGGTGTATGAAGGATAGTAGGATAGAGGGTGCTGGTGTGTCTAAAGCATCCTCTGGTATGGACATAAATATTTGTTTTTCTTTTCTTCATATCAAAACCAGATGCAAAGGCTTCCAAAATTCGGACTTAACTCTATTTGAAAATTTCTTAGTGTTTTAAGTAGGTCGAACAAATGTTGGCAGATGCAGAGTAAGAAGATAATCTCAGACTCCAAACCAAGACAAAGCTCTAGACTTTCTAAAATGCCGATGTCCAAATGAGTTATGCCTTTCTCCTTATATAGGGATGAAAGGGGACCAACCCTCGACAATTTTGACGACAAAATTTATTGTACAAAGATTCAGCATGATCTTGAGATGTGGATCAAATCACACTAAAAGTTGGAGAAGTGCTCTGAGTCTCAAGATTTATTCGAAAAGCAAAAGTTTACGAAAAAGGTACACAGTGGAGATTTATTAAAATCCCACAGAAACAATTATATAAAGAGGATTTTTAGAATCCTATGGTACAACATATTTACACAATGGAGATTTTGTCGGAAATACCACAGAAAACGGTCACGTTCATTGTCAGGTGACTGGACTTAATTATGATATTTGATATGCCATTATTCTTGTTGCAAGATAATTTTGACATGTTCCCAAAAGGTTTATGCCTGGGAATCAAAGAGTGAATAGGCCTGATGTGTCCCATGCTTTAGTATAGATGCGTCTTACAATCATGGGTTTTCCTAACACAATTTGGTGTTTAATTTTTGTCATGATGGCCCATTGATGATGATGCTTCATGAAATAGCCAATGATCTTATTGTCAGAATATTGACCAATAACTCTGAGGTTTGAACAAGGAGTTGCATGGCAATCCATATGCTCTATACATTCTTTTTCAAATTCAAATGTGAAATGCCTTGTATCCATAGAATTTTTATTCAATCCGAACCACGACCACCATTCTTGGAGCCATTGGGGTTGATGAAGGAGTTGTGTGATGAAAGTGTGTCCAAATTTGATTAATGTCTCCCTACATAGTACATCCCACCATAATTTTTTGTAACCTGCAAAATAATATATGGTGTCAGGAAAAAAAGGTTAGGGTTATGATTTGGCCACATTAATCTGTTTGTAAAATCAGGATCCCTTGTTCTGTTGATCACATAATACTTATGTAAAGTATTAGATTTTGAGCTCCCTTCGTTCCAAATTGTTTGCAAATCATGGAAGCTTTCTGTTAATGCTTCTTCAGCCATGTGAGAGGAGAGTATGGAATGTCTATAAATCATGTCGTGTATCCACCGGCTGGACTTAGGATACACTCTTCGTTCTGGTACTAAATGTTGGATATCAATATGTGGTTGTAGATTTGCATCAAGGACTTTAGTATTCCTTAACTGCCAAGTTGGCTTCCAGTGTTTGATAGAATCAAACCAAAATGTATTATCAAGGATATTTCTGTAGGCTTCAATTTGTGCATTAGGATGCCATTCTTTAACAATGACCAACACATTTTCTGTTTGTTGCAAATTTTCTATGCTTAAGAAATCTGGTAAACGGTTTCTTGATCCTTTTATGTGTTCTACTTGGAAATCAAAATTTGAAAAAAGTGCTTGCCATCTGGAAAACTTTGATTCTCCAGATTTCTTTATATCCTTTGCCAAGACTTTCTTTAGTGCTGAATCATCAGTTCTAAGCAAAATTGTTTTATGTACAAGATGTATATCGAACTTGTTGATGCAATTCCAGGCAACCTTTACTTCCTTCTCAATTGTAGAATAATTCTTTTAAGAAGGATTCCATGTTCCTGAAGAAAATTGGACTACTTGTTCTTGTCCATCTTTTTGTTGTTTTATTATTCCACCCCATCCCATATTACTGGCATCGGATTCAACAATTTCAAACAATTCTTCATATGCTAGGTATAAGATAGGTAAAGCTTTAACCTTGGATTTTATATTTTTGACTGCAGTGGTTTGTGCCTCTGTCCATGGCATTGGCTATTTTTTCAATCTTTGATTCAACAGGCTTCTGTCGCTTGCACATACTTTATAAAAGCTACTAACATAATTTAAACATCCCAAAAATATTTGTAACTGTGTTTTGTCAATAATTCTATCAGGGAATTTATCAGCAAATTCCAAGGCATGTTTTTGTAGAGTGATCTGTCCATTTTCAAGGGTGTGGCCTAGAAATTTTATTTTTGTCTTGAACAATTCCAACTTCTTTCTACTCAAAACCAAACCATTATTCTTTACAACCAATATGAATCTCTGTACATGCTTTAAGTGTTCTTCAATACTCTTGGAGAATATTAGGACATCGTCAATGTATACTATTAACCAATAAAAATAGGGTTTGAAGGCTTCATCCATTACCTTATGAAATTTTGATGGAGCATGCTTTAACCCAAATGGCATAACATTCCACTCATAATGTCCTGAAGGGACACCGAATGCTGTTTTGAATATGTCTTCTTCTTTGATAGCAACCTGCCAAAATCCAGACTTCATGTCAAATTTAGAAAATATTTTAGCTCCTTCTATTCTGCATATCAAGTTGCCCTTATGAGGAATTGGGTAGGTGTCATCTGCTAAAACTGCATTTAGGGGTATGTAGTTTATGAATAATCTAGGAATCCCCCTAATTTGTTCAGAATGCTTATTCCATAGAACCCATAACAATTCCAGGGACTGCTGGATTCTCTAATAAGACTGCGCTGCAGAAGGCCATAAATTTCTTTTTGACAAAGTTTTATGTATTCATTATTCATCGGGATTGCTCTACTTTTGCATGGTTTACCCTCGTATTCCTCTTTGTAGGGAAATTCTATTTTATATTGTTTCCTATGCCAGAAAGTATTAGGATCTTCTGCACAACACTGTTCTTCTAGTTGTTTCTTTAATTCTGCAATTCTTTGCATAATCTTGGGGGATTGAAGCCGTTCTTCAATCCTTAGAGAAGATTTAAAGTTTTTCAGTTCGTCTATCTTTCTCTGTTTCAGACTTACCTCTTGCTTGGCCTGGACCATAGTAGAATATCTTGGTGTTGAGACATATGGCAGAGTAATAGTCTGAAAAAATCCTCTATCGTTAGCAACAAAAATAAAGTATCCAGTTGAACCATCAGGCAATCTAGCTGAACCATGTGGTTCTACAACATCAAGGAAAACATTTCCTAGTATACAATCAACAAGAATATTACCAACTGCAAATTTCAAGCTGATACATTGTTTTTTCAAAACAAATTGTAGCTTTAGAAACTTCATATTTGAATTCTTGGGTTCCTAGTCCTGTGACTTCTCTATTTGTTGCTGTCCAATATTTTGCTGGGATCAAATTTTTATTTAGAACATTAATGTCTGCTCCTGAATCTATCAATGTCCTTAGAGAAAATATTTGGCCCTTAATGTTGACATCTAACAACACATGGTGTTGTTGATATTTAATAGTCATTATCTTCATACTTCCAAAGCCTAGGAAGTCTTCATGTTTCTTTTCATAGATTTCAACATTGGGATTTTTGAATAATTCTGAATCTTGTGTTATATTCCCTTTTCCTAAGGTTGAGACTTTTTTCTTCAGTTGTGCTACCTCTTTCTTTAGACTATGGATTTATTGGCTAACTTCACCTAGAGTCATGGGTCTAGGTTTTGCAGACTGTTGGTTTCTCTGGAATGACTTTGTATTTTTCTCATAAGAAGCATCTACAAATAAAGCTTTGGATGAAGTAGATTTAGAGGTACTTCCTTGAATTTTGTGCATAGTCTGCAGAAAAGTTTCGAGGAGGTTTTGTTTCATTTCTCCTTCTAGCATATTGATGCTAGCCAAGACCTTTGCTTCTTCATCATCCATAGTGTGGGCCATACACACCTTCTCTTTTGGAGGCAGCTTTATTGTTTCTGGTTCTTCAACTTCTGAACTAGAGTAAAAATGTCCTAAAAAAGACTACAATGATAGTCTTCTGAATCTGTGCAGTCACATTCTCTGATATATGCATTGACTTGCTCATCTGAGTATCCAGTGTCTATTTCTGTTTGGTCATTGCTTGTTGTTGAAGATGAAATGCAACAATTTTGTTTCATTAGGTGCACTTCTTCTTTGAAAGAGATGTTAGGGTAATTTTCTTTCCGATGGAGTTTTGATCCGTACTTTGTAAATTGGAATGAGAATATATGCCCCCTTTTTCTGGCATGTTATTGAGACTTCTCGCCTCTGTTGGCCCTTGATTCTTTAGCTTGTGGACATTTATTTGCAGCATGTCCCTGTTGTCCACAAATCCAACAAGTAATCATGCTGTTCTTTTGAGATTTCAAATGAATATCCTTGGGCTCATAATAGTGTGATCGCGACACATTTCTGTAGTATCCCTTTCGGTAATGCTTTATGATCTTCTTAGGGCGTTCCTTGTGAGTTTGTTTAATGGATAACCCATATTTCTTACAAATTGATTTGGTGTCAGGAAGCATTGACAATTTCTGTAATGATTTATTTACTTTCAATCCTGTACACAGACCAATCAATGCTTTAGTTATATTACATAAATTTCTCCCCATGTATAAGTGTCAAAATATTGGGGGAATATTTCTTGGTGCTAAATATACTCCACGAATTTGGAAGGAAGTGTTGCCAAATATATTTGTTTCCATAAAGAATTTTGAGTTTCTTTAACTTCATATATCCTCTGTGTCCAATATCTGTGGAAATATTTATACTGGGACATATTTTTGCATTTAAGGTTCATAAGAACCATTTCATGCTTGTTGGCCATTTCTGTTGTTGTCCCACACCAGTGTTCTAAAATAAAAGATGTTAATGCTCCAATCATATTGTTTTGAGGTGTACCATCTTCATTGTGAACTATATCACCTCCTTCATCTTTTACCACTTGTTCTTCCATTTTCTGAATAAGGGCAGGAGAGGATTCTATCTCCCACCACCTTT
Organism: Pinus albicaulis; assembly: GCA_034641835.2. Taxonomy (NCBI): domain Eukaryota; kingdom Viridiplantae; phylum Streptophyta; class Pinopsida; order Pinales; family Pinaceae; genus Pinus; species Pinus albicaulis. Next base: position 825,465,623 of record CM076578.1, on the reverse strand, counting down.
GCAATGTTCCTGTAAAACACTGTATGTGTCTTGCAGGATTCAACTTCTGATTTTCCCTTCATACACGAGTTTGTATTATGTGTACATTTGATCTATCATCTGTTTGATCTGTCTTGCACTTAACCCATCAATATTCCATTCTTTATAGGTTCCTAATTGCAAAGCATAAGTGTCAGGCATCTTCCCTTTGCCATTAAAATCTGGTGTTGGGTATCTAGTGAACTAGCTAGACAAGGGCTCATAGATAGGAAACAGATGATGGCTCATAGGGTTTTCTTCAAAATTTTCTTCGCAAAAGAAGAGAAAGTTCTCCAGTAGGCTAAGGCTTCTATTTTTTAGGAAACAAAAATGAAAATTTCTCTATTGGTTTCTTTGGGTGCTGGATAGGTATTTGGTGGTTAAACAACATGGAATTTGGAATCTCCTTATCTTTGGGAGTAATCATTAGTTTTTAAAACTTGTCTGAAAGGTCCTGTATAAGATATTGTGAAGTTTGTGTTTCAAACTTCATTATTTCTTTTACACCTTTGGCATATTCTTTTACAAATCCTTACAAGACTGAAACATAAAATTTTACATCATTCAAACTTTGATTTGTACTGTTTACAACTACTTCTAAGGAATTGAAACATTCCTTTTGTTCTTGGGTTTTTGCAACATTCATTTCTAGCCCTTTTAAGGTAGTGTTTGTCTAATTTATTTGCTCACTAGCCTTTTGAATTCTTCCATCAATGCCAAGGGCAAAATTATCTTTAAGAACACGAGGAATAGCCTTTGCAGAACTTCCTGCTTCTCCTAGCAGGATTCCCTTATAGGGAGGAAAAGTAGTTGTAGTTTCAAGCTTGGTATCATCACAAGCTGTCCAAGAATGTTTCTATGCAGATGAACTTTTTGCATCTGCCATATGTACAGGAGATGGATCTTTTTGCTTTTTCCAAGCATAGAATGAGATCCAAGAGTTTGATACTTCCATGAAATATTTCCATTTCAAAGAAAGTGCAATTTTCTATTCTGAAGTTGACTGAAATTAAATTCTCGGGCCCCAGTGTGTATATAGATCCCAATTCAACGTATTTTTCATCCATAGGGCATCAATTTTGTGCTTTGGACATCCTTCCATCATTGTCAAAGAATTTATACATTTATGGCTTAGATGGCTTCTTACAGCCAGACGGAGTAGGATTTTCAAATCTGGAAGTTGGGATCAGACTGCAAGTTGCTCTAGATATCCCAATCCATATTTTGGCATACTATGTGGGCGCATTTTACTGAACATTTAAGTAAGGCGGTGATCTTCATTTTCTAAGAGAAGGCAGTTCATGAATAACCATTACCGTGTCATGAGGAAACAATATGTCTGTACATTTTGGATTTGGAAAGGAATGTACTGCAGTTAATGGGGGAGCTTATCCTAATTTTATATTATGATTTTGGTGAGTTACAAGGTCAACCAGAGATTCTAAGTATACAAGATGCTTGCAAGCTGGACACTAGACCTCTAAAGAAGGAAAATGAAGTAATTGAGCTAGTTCAAACAAATCTGCATGAATGCATGATGGAGAGGTATTTATAGATGATGATGATGCAGGTCGACTATCGGCAAGGTCGACGCAAGACTCTGAAGACTTATGGCCAAAGTATTTTTGTAGAGAATCAACATCATGGAGCCGTTTAATATCAATGGTAGATCTCCTTGGAAATGATAACACAACTAATGAGGGATTTTCTTGAATCCGAGTTGTGGTTATAGTCTGGATTTTGGGTGTGTTATGTATATCTACCACCCAATTCTCAGGAAAGCTAAGATCTTCCCATTTTATAGTTTGATGCTCAATTTTTTTGGTTATGAGCATCTGTTATGACAAATGTGCTGGACTTAGATTCTTTTTTTGGTGTACAAAGGACAGTAGGATAGAGGGTGTTGGTGTGTCTAAAACATCCTCTGGACAAAAATATTTGTTCTTATTTTCTTCATATGAAAACCAGATTTTTTGATTTTCTACTGAAGGATGTCTATAATATGTTCATCATACACATATATTGAAAAGTTTGGATGACAATCAAACCAGACAGGTCCATTAGATAGTGGAGCAACTATCCCACCAATAAGGTAATCAGTGTATTTATTATGAGAAAGGTCCCTGATGGTTGCTAAGCAATCTGTGTTCAACCCTTTGCGGGTCAAAGCATTGATACCCACCCTTATACAGCCAAGATGTAGATAAGATGTGTCATGTCTTTTGGCTTCTTCTTGTAAATTTTTGGGGTTTAAAAGGAATATAGTCTGAATAGACTCAACATTTTCTTGGATTTGGCTGACATATTCCTTTACTGTAACCCTAGTTATGGCCTTTAAGTGAAAAACAGATAAATTAGAATATACATTGGATGAACTTATGGAAGGCAAAGCCCAACAGGCTGTAGGCTGACTTTCAACTAGTTCTAGATCTGCAAAATTTATTTCTGAAGTAGAAGCTGAATGAAATAAATTAGCCAGATTATAATTTTCTTTGGTGTGCTATTCTCTATGCAATTCTCTGAAAGATACAAACCTTCTTCCTAGTTCCATTTCTATATTAGAAGTTTTAGAATATACCCGGTTGAACCAGACAAACTTGGGAGACAAAATAGTGATTGAACAAAATTAACTTGCATTATAAATTGGGGTTTCCATTAATGTGGACATATGTCAGCAAGATAATTTTGGCAAAAAGCAACCTACAAGCTGGAGGCTAGCGAAATCATGAGTTAACCCACAATTCATGTGAACCAACCCATGAACTGTGGTTGAAGACGACTTTAGACTGAACAAGGACGAAGGCAAAGGCGTTAAGATTGGGTGGAGGAAGAAAATCGTATGTGCACATCATAGATGAACTATAATGTAGCGTCGGGTAGTAGTTGACTCTAGCATTGGGTAAAAAGAAACAATAAGGAGTGAGCTGCCAGGGTTTTATTTTTTCAATTTGCCAAATTTCATTTCCAAAGTTGAATTTCAATGAACCTGTACAAGTTTATTCACCTAGGGTCCAATTTGAAAATTTTCAAACTTGGGTAGATTTTGTTCGAAAAACCTTGAGATTCAACGAATTTCAATTTGTAAAATCTCTTTCGGTAATAATCACATATAATGGAACGTTGTCGACGCGTTTCGAACCAACCAGTGTGGTTCATCATCAGGACTAGGTGAGAGATCAGATCAAATCAATAAGCTTAAATAGATGTAGAGATGTTTAAACTCGCCGTTTTCTAAACGGCTAGTTTGACTTTTTAATAATTTAAAAATGTTTTTAATTAGTGATCAAGCAATTCTCCTACTATTAAACCAATTAATAAATTTATTTGCTTAGTTAATAAATTAGTAAACTTATTAGTTATAATTATTTTTTATATATCAATTTTATTTATTAATTAAAGCGAGAGGTTAAATAAATAAATAAAATAAAATAAAATACAAATATAAATATATATATAAATATAGCAAAATAAAAATAATAAAATAATAAAAAATAAAAATAGAATAAAATAAAGTAAAAAATAAAAATAAAAAGAAAATAATAATAATAAATAAAATATCAAACTTTCAAACTTTCAAAAAAATAAAATAAATAAATAAATAAAAATAAAATAAAATAAAATAAAATAAAAAATAAATAAAAATAAATAAATAAAATAAAATAAATAAAATATAAGAATATATAATAAAAGAAAAAAAAAGAATATATATATATATATATATATATATATATATATATATATATATATAAAATAAAAATAAAAAATAAAAAATATAAAAATAAAATAAATAAATAAATGAATCGTGTCTTCGTTTTTCAAGCCCCTTAACACGATTCACAGCTCTCTCAAATCGGTTAAAGCCCCGATTGACCCTAGGGATGGGAAAGGTGTCTACATCATTCCTTGTTCCTGTGGGATGCCTTACATTGGTGAAACTGGTCGATCTATAAATCAAAGAATTTCTGAACATGCTGCTGACATTAAGCATGGAAGATCCCGCTCGTCTGCCCTAGCTAAACATGCAGAAAAGATTAACCATCATATTTGCATTGAAGAGGCGAAGGTCATTGCTAGGATTGACCATTTCCATCATCGTAAGTTAAGAGAGGCCTTAGAAATCGAAAAAAGATCCCTTAATCTCAACAGAGATGATGGTTGGAACATCAGCAGGTGTTGGATACCTGCCTTATGTCCCTGATTATTTTTATTTTTATTCATTTATTTATTTTATTTTTATATTTTATATTTTATATTTTATATATATATATATTTTCTTTTATTATATATTCTTATATTTATATTTATATTTTATTTATTTGATTTGATTTGATTTATTTTATTTTTATTTTTATTTTTATTTATTTATTTATTTATTTTTGAAAGTTTGATATTTTATTTATTATTATTATTATTATTATTATTTTTATTTTATTCTATTATTATTTTATTATTTTTATTTTGCTATATTTATTTTTATATTTATATTTATATTTATATTTATTTATATTTTATTTATATTTATATTTATTTATTTATTTTTTTAAAATATTTTTTAACCTCTCACTTTAATTAATTAATAAAATTGATATATAAAAAACAATTATAACTAATAAGTTTACTAATTTATTAACTAAACGAATAAATTTATTAATTGGTTTAATAGTAGGAGGGAACTAGCCGTTACTAATTAAAAACATTTTAAATTATTAAAAAGTCAAACTAGCCGTTTAGAAAACGGCTAGTTTAAACATCTCTACATCTATTTAAGCTTATTGATTTGATCTGATCTCTCACCTAGTCCTGATGATGAACCACACTGGTTGGTTCGAAACGCGTCGACAACGTTCCATTATATGTGATTATTACCGAAAGAGATTTTACAATTTTATATGGATCACAGAAGCATAGATTCTAAGAATTTCAATTTTGAGGGAAAAATGCACCGAATACCATGACATTGCTTTTTTTTGTTTTTCAGAGAAAAAAAACACTGAATTTGTATTAAGTTTCAACCCAGTACATGTTTCCGGGATTTCCAGCCATGACATTTCTTGCAACAAAGGATTTCAACACGCCAAAATCTCATTTTTTTGAATTTCTTTAAACAAGTACTCAAAACCCTAGATCGAACCTAAAGCCAATCCTTATTTTTTTCTGATTAAATTTGTGATTTGATTTGGTTTGACTTGAAGTCATCATGGTGATTTGATTTGATTCGGTTCAACTTGAGGTTTGTGTTTGTGGTTCAATTCTATTTGGCTCAACTTGAGGTTTGTGTTTGTGGTTCAATTCTATTTGGCTCAACTTGAGGTTCGTCTTTTAGGTTTGGTGAATATGACTAAGCCTAATTATTTATTTATTTATTTTTTTAATTTTTAATTTTTAATATTATTATTATTATTATTATTATTTTTTTCAGGTTTGCCGAATTTCGAACTTGAACCTTCAGGTTTGGCCTTCTCTGTAACTTAGTTGCAAAATAAAATGAATAATGAAAGCATAAACCCTATGAAAACACTAGATAACTAGCAAAAAAACTTGTCGTTAACCAAAACGCTCAGGAAATGGTTGTTGAAATTGCTTAAAACACCACATAATGCTGTTTGTAGCTAAAGCTACCCTAAATCACCCCAAAACAACAGACAATGTTGTAGCTGCCCGAAACACTGCAAAACAATAGACAATGATGGCTGTAGTTGCCCAAAACATCGCCAAACAACGCACAAAGATGGCTATAACTTTAAAACACCATCGAAACTCTGTTTGTTGTAGCAGCCTAAGAGATTAAAACCCATTTTTCTAGAAACACCGTTGCTAAAGTTGACTCTCAAATTTCCCTTGTTCAAGTTGTATGAAGCAAAAATGAGAGTGAAATCCTTTTTATAAGAAAAAGTTCTGTTTGTTAAGACTTATAAAAATTATGAGGAACCCATCAGCTTGTTTAATATGTAGCTATTACTAAACCTCCAGGGCTCTATGGCCAGACCTCCTATATAAACGGGGTCATAACTGGGTCATAACTAAGGGGATTTGAACCTTGGATCTCTCCTCTCAGTTTTTTAAGATTCACATTACTTCGATTACCAATTGCCTCAGATTTTTAGGAATCACATTACTTCCATTACCAATTGAATTGAGCTGCAAGGAACATAAGTATCATTAATTATTAATTGATTTTTAGTTAGGAATTAAATCCAAAATTGTGGGTCCCAGCACTGAAAAAAGTCAAATTTCGCTGAGTTAACACGTCGTATGGCCTTGAAACACATTACATGGGATGCGTCTGTATAGTTTAAAACACATTTCAATGCTATATGACACGTGTTTCCACATTTTTGTATGGAAACATGCCTGGTCCGTCTTCGGATGTGATGTTTCTTCCAACTTGGTATATTTTCTACGGTGTGTGTTTGCAGATTTAACCATTATTATAACAACAAATTTTTAGAGGGTTTTTAAGGTTCAGTTATATAGTAGGCGAGGAATTATTTGAGTGGAAAGTCTACTTACCATTGTGTATGAAAGTTTAGCACAATGTAGTGTGGTCTTCATATTGGCAATACATTTTTAGGGAAATTAATAAGGTTAAAGGGGGAAAGCTCTGAGAAAGTGTGTACTGCCCTTCAATGATAGGGGAGATTCACTATGGAGACTATTGGAATCAATTCAATTAGTCAGAAGGAGAGATTTACAGTGGAGATCGTTGGAATCGATTCAATTAGTTAGAGGGAGATTCATAGAGGAGACTGCTGGAATCGATTTAATTAGTTAGAGTTGTAATGATGTCTTCATTATTTCTAGCATACGATCATATAATTGATCAAATTGTTGTCATCATAGACAATGCACTTAATGCGAAGCCATTGGTGCCATCACTAAGGAAATTTATGATATTTTTTTTGGATCCCATCAGTGGTACATAGTTTAAATATTGCTTTCAAATCCATTGTCCACTGTTGTTGAAAGTTCATTGTGTTAAAAAATATGTGAAGATGCGGAAATGATTCATAATTTATCGCTAACCACTATGCATAATTTATGTATTGGCAATTTACAACACTCCACTTTTATAGGCTAGAGAAAACAAGTCTTCATCCAACTATATAATGATTAAGTGTTTAGTAAAGATGAGGGAAATTTTGCTGTCTATTATTGTTATTCAATAGTGGCAAACATGAAAACCAAGCAGCATTGAAAAATCACTCTGGGTTAGAACTATCATTCTTGAAGAGGCTTGCTGGGGTCAAGATGAGTTTTTTTGTTTCCCTAATGGGGCTAGGGGAGAGGCTTCTATTGTTGTGCAAGGACCAGTAGTAGTTATAGTACTGGTCCCACACATCCATAAAAAAACATCATAAACTCACTAAAATATGCACATAAATACTTTATATTAAGTTATATAAATATGTCCAAAATGGGCCCAGATTTTGATTGGACCAACAACTGTCAAACACCAAGCCTTAACATCACAAGTTGATAAGACCTATTGTCTCAAGTACCTCCAGTTCCGAATTACCAACTAAGTCAAAATGCACTACAAAACATTACAATGCTTTCCATGCAAAAGTACAGCTATCCCATCAAACAATTACCCACTGATTTTGCACTGGGGCAACACATCCCATTGCTGGGTAACAGCTGCACAAAAATAGGTGAAATGTGTGTCAGCCATATGTACATGTATGTTTAACCATTCAATGTATTGAAGACATTAAATGACACCATTCAATTAAGGAAATAGTTCACCCAACCTTTCAATTAAATAATTAAACACAACAACCCTTTTAATTCAGGAATTAAATTCAGGAAAGCACAAGAAAACACAAGGTTCAACCATGAAAGTTTATCAACCATTGGATCATGTACAAACCAATCCACAACACATATTTGAATTTGGGAGATGGCAATCAATGCTAATTTTCCCTACCAATTAAATTCTAGATCATAAAACTATAAAGCATCAACCCTTACTGTTTTTCATTTGAAGCATTCATTCTACTCATTAGCTACTGTAGACATACTTCATTTGAAGCATTCATTCTACTCATCAGTTGTTGTTGACATACAATCAAAGTGTTCACATACAATCAAACTTTTCAGACAATGTTCCATTCATTTTGCAGACATACAATTGTTTTCAAACAATGTTCCATTCATTTTACAGACATACAATCAAAGTGTTCAGACAGTGTTACATTCATTATATTCATCAACAACTGGACACATACAGACAAAGTGTGTGCACAATGTTATAGTCATTCTCTTCATTGGTTGTTGGAGACATACATGCTTTTGTTGAATAATATTATTATATTGAGTAATTTATCATTATTTTAGTTGAGAAACCATGTTAAGCTTATAAGTTGTATATCATATACCTGCTAGTATATGCTTATTGGAGCTTAGTTCAGTAAATTTATGGCTTCTATCCTTACAACCTAGACAAGTCAATCAAGGAAATCCCACAACCATGCAAGAGAAAGCTAGAAACAATGTAAAAAGCTGAAGTGTTGACAACGAAGACAAAGATCATAATTCCACAGATAGATAGATAGATGGACACAGACTGCACTCGTCCAGAAATTAGGAAGCCACTCAATTTAAAAAGAAGCTGCTCAATTTAAAAACTTTCTTTACGTAACTGTCTTTGTTTCAGCTTCTGTTTCTAAGACCTATATTTGTTAGGAACTTCTATTTAAGGTATGAATAGAAGGATCACGAATAAAACAGAGCTCATGCAAACACTCTTAGAAGTCCATTTACAACATAATAAGTCAACTTCTAGTTTCTGTTTTAGAAGAGTAAATCAAGGCTTCAACATAGTTAAAGCTATGCTAAGAGGTTGAGATCGTGAAGAGCCTAAGAAGCACTGTTTAGAGTTCCTTAGAAGCACTATTTAGAAGTTATTTTAGAGGAACATAGTTGTGCTAGAGTCTAGTTGTCCTCTTCCACCAGTGCAAAGGCTTCAATATGAACTTAACCAGAAACTATGAATGTCCTGTCTAGTTAGATTTTATTGCCAAGTCAATACCTCTACACCAGTACAAAGGCTTCAATATGAACTTAACCAGAAACTATGAATGTCCTATCTAGTTAGATTTTCTTGCCAAGTCAATACCTCTACACAAGTACAAAGGCTTCAATATGAACTTAACCAGAAACTATGAATGTCCTGTCTAGTTAGATTTTCTTGCCAAGTCAATACCTCTACACAAGTACAAAGGCTTCAATATGAACTTAACCAGAAACTATGAATGTCCTATCTAGTTAGTTTTTCTTGCCAAGTCAATACCTCTGTGGAAGTGACTGTAAAATTAAGCCTTAGAGAACTTGTGTGTAAAGAGTTTCATAAAACATTCAACCCTTGCCCCCAATAGATGGAATTTAACAAATTCACGAAACTTGTCTTAATGAAGCCAAAAAGTATGTGTTCAATTCCAAAGGCCAATTCTATTTCAAAGATGATGAATTTTCTATATAGCAACTCCAGAGCTCATGTAATCTATGTTGACTGTATCTATGCAAAGTTTTTTTTACTGCAGTTACTTTAGCTCTAGCTTTCCCCTAAGTCACTGTGTTCAGCGAACAAAATCATTAAAGTTTGAAGTAAGGCTCAGAACAAGACTAGTAAGCAATGCCTTACAATATTCCATTGTTCCCACAGCCACACACATGGTTTGAGCTCTCGTTAAAACTCTCTAAAACTCATTAGGTGAATTTTGAGGTCTAAAATGGGCCTCCTAAGGAAATTATAAAATAATAGTGGAATTAATAAAACCATATTTGATGACATCATCAAAATTTAGAGGGAAAATAGAAAAAATTAATTTTTCAACTCGTATTTTAAACTTGATCTCCCAAAGTTTTTACTCAAATTTCGAGTGGGAGTACTCGTTGGATACAAAATTTAATTTCTCATCCAAGGAGTACCCATGTTGCATACTTTCGATGGACACTCTTAAGTGAAAAATGAGAAATACATGAAAAAACGTGATTGCAATCACGTGTTTTCATGTATTTCTCATTTTTCACTTAGCAGGATCCATCGAAAGTATGCAACATGGGTATTCCTTGGATGAGAAATTAAAATTATCATCCAACGAATACTCTCGCTTGAAATTTGAGTAAAAAATTTGGGAGATAAGTTGAAAATACGAGTTGAAAAAGTAGTTTTATTATTTTATTATTTTTTAATATTTTTACCCTTTTACTTAAAAAATAGAGAATCATCCCCCATGGTTGACATCATCATCTTGAATCCTATTGGTTTTTATAAAGTTTATTTTGGTTGTACATTTTCTTAGGAAGCCCATTTTAGACCTCAGAATTCCCCTAATGACTATGCCAGCAAGTATAAAATAGGGGTTGAACTACCATGAATAAAACAAATCTCATGTAAACACGCTTAGAAGTCCATTTACAACACAAAAAGTCAACTCCTGATTTTTGTTTTAGAAGAGTAACTCCTAATTTCTGTTTTAGAAGAGTAAATCAAGGCTTCAACATATTTAAACCTCACACTTGTGAAATTCTAATCACAAATCAGATGAGGGTTATACTTGTCTCTTACACAATTCGAAGTTCAACTTTCCCACTGAAAATAGAACTAGTCTGTAAGGTTTTGGGGAAATATTTTCCCTATGTTTTTCTTAGTCTAGTAGGGTTTTCAAGAAAGCTTATTTTTGTTCAAAATACAAAATGCACAAGTTGCCTACACAAATGCAAGAGTTCACAACAAACAATAGAAGATGCCATGTTGCTTACAACCATGTTGCTTACATCCATGTTAACTTACAACCATTGTTAACAATAGAAGATGCCATTTTAACTTATAGCCATGTTGCTTACAACCATGTTGTATACATCCATGTTAACTTAGAAGATGCCATGTTGCTTACAACCATGTTAAATTCAAAACAAAAAATGCACAAGTTGCCTACACCAATGCAAGAGTTCACAAAAAACAATAGAAGATGCCATGTTGCTTACAACCATGTTGTTAACAGTCAATAGGTATCACTTATCTTTCTCATGTTGATATTAGAAGTCATACATAATTGAAATACAATATATTGAAAATCATTCAATAATTCAAAGTAACAATGTAATCCAAATTCAACTTTTCAGGTAAACCAGGCCTGTTCCACTTCAATGTCAATTAATTCACAAAATTCTTCATTGATATGAATGGATTACAAGGTTTGGTTTTATCATTAAGATAAAATCCTTGCTGATAACATAGTATACACTCAGATGCAACTTGAACTCTTTTGAGTAAAATACCAAGTTGCCTACACAAATGCAAGAGTTCACAATAAACACTAGAAGATGCCATGTTGTTAACAATCAATAGGTATTACTTATCTTTCTCATGCTAATATTGGAATTCATACATAAATATAGTTTACTCTATACAGTTGTGCTGTAATACTTATCAAATTTCCTACTCATGTTGTACTCGAATAAAATTTTAAATAAGAATTTCATGGTAAATTTGCAAGTTGTTGGAACCATGCTGGGAGTTTCTATTGTAGATCAAATAAGGAACAGGAGGCGAGGGACAAGGGGGGCTCAACTGCGGAGCAGTTCATCAGATGATGATGTCAATGCTCCCAATGCTCCCAGCAATGTCGTTGAAAAGTACTCTGTGGTAGCAGATCATCTCAACCCACCATTAGCCACAGAGCCACCTTCAACCACAATGTAAGGTGCAAGTTCAACAAAGAAAATCAATGCCATCAAAGGCTGGACAAAGCAAGACATGCTCGTTGCAATTGATGACATCGAGTTTAAGGGATATTCAATCAGCGCATCTGCAAAAAAACATGGTGTTGTTGCCTCTAACACACATTATTGGATAAATGGGTTGACTAATACAAAGTGTAGAGGGCCTGTTACAGTTACCACTGAAGAGGAGGAGGATGAGGTGGTTGAGTGGTGTAAGTAGATGGCCCAATTGGGACATGGGTTAGAGCTTATACAACTTAAATCCACTGTAGCTCAAATCTGTCAAGGGATGCCAAACCCCTTTGAAGATGGTTTTCCTGGTAAATCATGGTGGAGTGGGTTTAAAAAGAGGCATCCAGACCTTGTGTTACGTACAACAGAGGGCCTTAACAAATACATGGCTTTAAATCTACGCCCTGCAATTGTTTCCAAGTTCTATAACACTCTTTCTACTGCATATGAGCAACACTCATATGCCCCAAACCATATATGGAACTGTGATGAAACATGCTTAAATGCAGGAAAGAATTGTGGTATGCGGGTAATTGCCAAGAGATGGAGTAGAAATGTGCCTAAGATATTGCCTAAGAGCAGGGAGTGGATCATAATTCTTGACTGTGTCAATGCAATTGGTTCATCAATACCAAGATTTTATCTATTTAAAGGCAAAACTCAACTTAAAAATTATATACAGAATTTTGAACTAGGTGCATGCATAGCTGCACATCCACATGCATGGATGACAAAGGAACTATTCCTGAATTGGCTTTGCCACTTTGCTGCTTTTGTACTGGGTGGTGTCTTGCTTGAAAACAGACACTTATTGATTTTAGATGGCCATGGAAGCCACGTGGCTGTGCAGACAACCAAGGAGGCCAATAAATTGGGCATTGACTTGTTAACATTACCGGCTCATACCACTCACAGATTGCAACCCCTTGATGTAAGCGTGTTTGGGCCTTTCAAGAACCATTTCAAGGTCGAGAAAGCTTCATGGAAGGAAAAGAATCCTGGGGTGGAAGTAAAGAGGTTTGAGCTGGCTTAGCTTGCAAGTAAAGAATTTAAAAGGGCTCTCACACCTTCTAATATCAAGTCTGGATTTAGGAGGACTGGTATATGGCCACTTAATTTTGATGCTCTTATGCATGATACAGTTTGTAGCCAAGCATTTTAAGTGGAAGGTCAAGAAGCAAAGAACTTACAAGATTACGTCAGTGCCCAAGAAGATGTAGCTGCTGTTGAGGGTATAATGTCCCTTTCTGAAGGGTTTTTCTATGGTGATGATGATGAACATGTCAGTTAGACACAGTTCAGTCATGAACCAACTAACAATATCAATGAGGCTGTCACACCCACTGAACCACCTGCGAATTATGCATGTGATATTCCATGTGATGCAGTTGATCAAGGGAATGAAAATGCAACAGAATTACACAATGAGAAATTGACCATGCCAACCCATGTAAGCGCACCATCATGGTTGGCAAAGGTCGTGATGAATATCACTGGAAATAATGTATCTACCACCAATGAGGAAAGCATGGACATGCCTTCACAACCATCAGGGTTGAACACCGAACTTGTTCATTATTTTGTGGACAATGGATCATTGGAAGAGGAGCCTATTTAGCATGAAGTACTTGAAGAAGACAACAATGTGGGCCAATCAGTTGTCCCGAAGGATGCAATCCAAGTGTCAGGGCTGGAGGACCATGGGGCAACAACAAAGCAGAGATTACTTGGTGCATTCCTAAAGCTACCAGTAGAGAGAGTGAAGGCCTCATCAAGGAACTCAACATCAGATTATCTTAGTTTAGGGAGGAGTTCACAATTCCTCACATTTGAATATTATATGAATTTAATGTTCGAGTTAAAATGTAAAAATAATGAAATTCAGGAAGCTAAAAAGAGAAAGGAGGAGTTAACCAATGAAAAGAGGGATGCAATGATTGCAACAACATAAGCTCGAGCAAAGTAAAGGTTGGAAAGACAAAAAGCAAGGGAAGATAAGGAACATCAAAATCAATTGGTAAGGCAAGAGAGAGAGAGGCAAGAAAGGTTCAACAAGAGTTGGAAAATGGAGGAGCGGTGACATGCAGGGAAGACCATGGTTCAAGCCATTTTGAGGCAAATAGGTTGATGTATAACACGCTGGACCAAATTGTAGAGTAGACACCATCATACCAAGACCTGATTAACATCCAAGTCCCTTGCTATCACGCAGGGGTTAGGCCCACCTCTTATACCACTACCAGTGTAGATTTGAATCCTAACTGTGTTTATATGACACCTGTAGTCAGTGCTGGGGTTAGTAACACAAGTGGACACTTGGGCTACTCAGTCCCACCATGCCTACAAGGAGCAAATTGGAGTCAAGCATATGGAAACATTCAGGCACATCCTAATCATCCAATCTTGGGCAGTCCACCATACTTGGGTCAGGCAGTCAACTCAACAATTTTGGGCAATGCAGGAAATGGAAGCCATCAAATATAGGGGTGGCATGACTTAATTTTTGTAACCACAACACACTGTGATTTTGGTAAGGATGAAATAGGCTTGCTAAGGATAACATCCATGGATGTTGGGAAGCATCCTTTTGGGTTTCCTTACGAAATTAGTATGTATCAAACAATTTCTAATTGCTACAAGTTTGTTAATTTGTTGAAGTTATAATTGCTTATTTAAAAGAACACAACACTTGCCATAGCCTATATCATAATTTTTAATTTTTAATTAGTATGTATCAAAACAATTTCTAATTGCTAGAAAAATATATCTTGTATTCCTTGGGAGTTAACAAATTGATAGTGTAACCCATTTCTAACTTGCTCACTTGCAAAGGCATAATCCCAATCATCAATGACACCATTAAAACAAAATAAGCTTAGATTATTACTTGCCTTCTCTAATCTAAGACATTGAAATTGTGAAAAAGGTTCCCAATCGACAAATGAACACAAAAACATCTTATTCTATGTGCATGCTCCCCATCCCAGCAACTTCAAACCCCAAGCTGATATAATACATTGAAAAAACCCAGTTTCATTGCATCTAAAAATCATTATGGCCCATTGCACAACTCTAAATAAAAAATTGAGACAATAAAATAAGCTCATATTGTAGGAAAATGAGGATTTAAAGTAGTCATCTGATAGACTTGGTATGCTCAATGAACAGAAAGGTTGTAATGAAACAAAAAAAGTATGAGACTACTGAAAGGTTGCAATGAAACAATAAATGAAACAACAAAAGTATGAAAATGCTGAAAGGTTGCAATGAAACAACAAATGAAACAACATAAGTATGAGACTGCCGGATATAGTTTATTAAATTTGTGCACCTTAAATTTTTAAACAACTTCAAACCCCAGCCTGATATAAGACATTGAAAAAAACCAGTTTCACTGCATCTACAAAGCATTATGGTCCATTGCACAACTCTAAATAAAAATTTGAGAAAATAAAATATGCACATATTGTTGGAAAACGAGGATTTAAAGTAGTCATTTGATAGACTTGGTATGCTCAATGAACAAAAAAGTTGCAATGAAACAACAGAAGTATGAGACTGATGAAAGGTTGCAATGAAACAACAAATGAAACAACAAAAGTATGAGACTGCTGAAAGGTTGCAATGAAACAAAAATTGAAACAACAGAAGTATGAGACTTCTGAAGATAATTTATTAAATTTGTGCACCTTAAATTTTTAAATTTCGCAATACTGTTGGTGTCAAAACCATTCTATCATTTTTCCTATTGACTTCTAACAACTACTACACAGACTAGAGCTATTACCTAAGGCAGTTCATACAGCGAAAAGACTATAACAGTGATATTTATAAGAAATAAAGTTAATGAAAACTAAGAGTTTAACTAAAACAATAAAAACTATTCATGATGTCTGGATCTGAATGCAGATAAATGAATGAACTACAACTATCTTATATGTATAGATGTTGACACCATACACAACAAGCACTCCAAGTTTCAGTACCAATCTTCAGCACTAATGAAAATGCAACTTCATTCGCTCAGATCATACAACTAAAAGACTATACTCTATAGCTAATATACAGACTAGAGCTATTACCTAAGACAATTCTTGCTTTGCCCTGCCTATATGAGGATTATATGTGATGCATTGCACTGTAATGTGCAATATAAAATCTTTATTTTTAGAAAATGTCGTTCTTCTTTATTTTTTTTTCTATTTAGAATGTCAATTTTATTTTTATTTAAATATCAAATTAATTGAAAACATGTACATAATATAAAACATTATTAACATACTTTGGCTCTGCGGTGGTTAAAAATATTTCAACATCAAAATATCACAATTTAACCAATTGTTTCGCATTTCACACAAAACGAACCAGTCAATTTACACAAAACCCTAAACCCTAAATGTTAAAAAAAATTCAACATCAAAATATCACAATTTAACCAATTTGTTTAGCATATTTTACACAAAAAGAACCACTCAATTTACACAAAACCATAAACTCTAAATGTTAAAAATATTTCAACATCAAAATATCACAATTTAACCAATTGTTTAGCAGATTTTACACAAAAAGAGAATTTACACAAAACCATAAACCCTAAATGTTAAAAATATTTCAACATCAAAATATCACAATTTAACCAATTGTTTAGCAGATTTTACACAAAAGAACGAGTTAATTTACACAAAACCATAAACCCTAAATGTTAAAAATATTTCAAAATCAAAATATCACAATTTAACCAATTGTTTCACAGATTTTACACAAAAAGAATAAGTCAATTTACAGAAAACCCTAAACCCTAAATGTGTTAAAATACAAATCATGCTTCTATTACTCCCATAGAGGTGGAACTATCTAGTTCCTTTTAATTTACACAAAAAACCTACCGTAAACCAGTCAATTTACACAACCAATGAATATACACAAAACCCTACCCTAAATGTGTTAAAAAACTAGTCAATTTACACAAAACCCAAGTGTTTAAAAACATAGGAAACAAACTCAACAGAGAAACATATCCTTGAAGTTAAATGTGTTAAAAAACCAATGAATTTACACAAAACCCAAGTGTTTAAAAACACAGTAAACAAGCTCAAGAGAGAAACATATCCTTCAAGTTAAATGTGTTAAAAAACACATGCATAACTGGTAGGACAGAGTCCTACCTTACGACTTCTCTCTTCGGCTTCCTCTCCTCGCCTTCCTCCTTGCCAACTGCATTGACTTGCAAACAACACAAAAAACCATTAGATTATAACCATTCATAGAGGAGGCAACACAAACATTAAAAAAATGGAAACCCACACTGAAAAACACAGCACACTGACTTGAAAACACAATTCCGAGCACAAAAAGAACCATTGTTGTCCACTAAGTCCATCGAGGTATAACCACCACAGAGCCGAACACAGATAAAACGACGCAGAGCCGAACCCACCATACTCGCCACAAATCCGAAAGCATGTATAACCATGCAACACCGAACCCACCATATCCACCACCGAGTTGAGGTATAATCACCACAGAGCCGAGGTATCGAGGTATAACCACCACAGAGCTGAGATATAACCACCAACTTCAAACCCCGCGCTCGAACCGGGACCACAGACGCTCCATAACCCAAGACTAAGTGCGCGAAGGGCGGAGCTGGATGCGTCGAGCATCGAAGTAGCGAAGTGCAACAACTAGATAGGAAAGCACACACAGACTAGCCCCAAAGTGAAAAATGAACCTTCTTCGACAAACCTTCAGTAAAATGCGGGAAGCCACCAGTTGGAGCGGTCGTAAACCAACAGAAAGGGTTTTCCGTACGCCAGACACATGCCCGCGGCAGATGACCAGCTGTTGTACAGGGTGCGTGGCAGTCCAGGTAGCGTGAGGGTCTAGTAATGTCGACGTGTCCAACAACTGAACCCTCTCCCTTATTGGTTGATTTTCTTCAACTTTGATGGTTGGATGTGCCTATGTTGGGCGACATTATGACAATATCAGATTATATGCTGGAAAGACTTTAGCAAGTTCTTGAAGATCGACTCTCTTCTGTGTGGCACCCTAAATGACACAATCATTAATACATGAAACAAGTACAATAGTCATCTGCATTCTTTAGCTTACCACTTGAATTAAGATTTAGTTGTAGAACAAGTTCCCTAAACAAAGAAATAAAGGTGGCCAATAGTTTTAGAGCATCATTTTCTAACATTTGTCCGGATGGAGCTTACTAATTAGTTTTCTTCATTATCATAGGAAGTGGAAGGGGTGCATTTGGAAATGTAAAGTTATTTGCTGACAACGTTGGGATATGAAGTCTGGTGGTCATATTATGGTGCCCAAAGTTCAAAGCCCATAATTACGAGCCCTTGCATCTGGAGTTATTTAAAAGTTTTGGGATTTTCGGTTGCAAAGAGAAATCTGAGCAGTTATAGGTTCATAAACTTGGTCAGAAGAACAGACTTTAATCACCAAGGTAGAAGATCTTGTATATATTGGCCCAAATTGTCTCATCTCTCGAGGAAGTTTTATTCTAATTAAGGTCCTTTACCTCCGTGGGATGGCCCGAAATGCTTGATGTATAACCTCTCTTTGGCCTCTTTTTCCTGTATTCCTTCTCGTCTTGGCCCCGGGGGATCCGAATGACACATCCATGCCTGTGTCTTGCTTCTGTTGTGGGAGGTTCTTCTTCTGTAGTTTGTGGGCAGCATGGTACATCTTCTGCCCATGATGCTTTTTATCATCAAATTAGGGCATTATCAGCGGTTCCATTGGAGGATGTGGAAGTGAAGACCATAATTCAGATTAAACTCCGATACTCGGGATTTTCATGTTTCCAACTTAGGTTTTGGATTCATGCAGCGTTCTGGATAGGCTCCATTTTTTGTTATTTTCATTATCTTTCCATTTACCATTGACATTTTAACAGGTTAATATATGGATTTGTATTTTCTGATTTTCAAGCTTAGCATACCTTACATTCTTTAGAAACTGTTTTGAAATAGAAAAATCTGAAATCTGAAATTTTGTTTATGTAGAAATCTAAAATTCAAATTATATTTATAGGTTAATACTTTATTCTTTATCTAATAGTCTATATACAATGGAAATAATAAGAACCCGAAAACAAGACATTTTGCAATTTTCATTTATTGTATGAAAGAAGAATCTGCGTTTGAATGAAGAATGAATGTATTTGATCTATCATCTTTATTATGAAGTATAAATTATATTTAGGGATTAGTGTGAATGATGAATATGAAGTTGAAATATTTTCTAGATGTGATACGGAGTGTATTCATGATTGCTGAAATCTTTAACTTCTGAAGTGTTTATATATATATATATATTTAAATAAAACCATTAAAGTGGCAATTCCCGACTCGTAATTTCGAGACATCTACCGCATCCACAATAGAATAATGTCTGCCTAGGTCAGCACCCACAGTTCATGTAACCTTCGTTTGAGGGGCACCTTTACATTGAAGGTCGAAATACTTCAGAATTCCTAAGATTTGGAAGAAGACCTTTCTACAAGACTTGTTAAAGGTCTGAATATATTAGATGAAATGACCTAACAACTTACAGTTATAACTTAACCATATGATATTGTGAAAGAATGAACTTATTTACAAAGTAACTCGTTAACATATATGTTGTGTTTAAACTTTAAACCAATGGTATTTATTTAATATTTTAATTGTGTTGAGAGGTATATTGGACAATCTAGTATAAGGAAGATGTGTAATTTCTGTTGTGCTCATGTATAATTTTTATTGTGCTCAATCTCCAGTTAACACATGTTTCTTTTAAAATAGATAGAAAATATTCACTAATATTTGGTTAGTTTTAATTAAAATAATTATAAAAGATCAATAATTTTATTCACTGTGCTTGCTAAGTTTGTTAATTGATATTATAATTTAGTATGATGGAAAAACATCAATAATCTCACTTTCATTGTGTTGATCCTTGATTGATCATTAATTGAGCCAAGAAGTGCTCTACAACTCACTATGGAGTGGATGTCAGATAGCATTAGATAACATTAGATAGGGAAATGTTGTGGAAGTAGTTTTAGATAATGTGAGGAGAAAAAGATAGAAAATATTTACATAAAAAATTAAAAGAAATGTTTTACAATAATTTTAGATAATGTTAGATCAAAGCAACAAGTTATAAAATATTTATATTAAAAAAACAAAATTAAAAAATAAAGGTCCATCTTTAAAGTGAAAAAAATAAAATGCAAATTAGATTTAAAATAAATGTATTTTAATTTTATGTTTTTGAATTAGAATTATATACAAAAAAAATATTTATAATTTAATCATATATAAATAATAATAATAAAAAAATTGAATTTATTTATAAGGTAAATTTAAAGATATATTTTAAATCAACATTAAAACAATAGAAAAGAAATAATATATGAATTAAGCATATCCATTTTCAAAAACATGTAAAAATATTTTTAACCATAAAAATTTAACTCCACTTTATTATGGAAATTCTTAACTTGTAAATAGCTTTTGTAATAATACCGGGGGACAATACTATGGCTTGTCAATACCAATACTATGGCTTGTCAATACCGTATCCCCCAATATGACATGTGTTGATATGATATATTTTTTAATTAATTAATTTTAGATAAATCAATTAAAAGAGCATAATTAAATTGAAGATAAATTTTAATCTTTTATATGTGAATACTATGAATATTTTATCATATTCCATGGAAGTTAAATCTCTACCATCTATCAAATAATTATTGATAATTAAATTAAAGTAAAATCTATTTTGAAATAAAAATAACTATTGACATAATTAACAAAGATTTATTTTTATTATAAATTGAAACATGTATTAAAAAAATAGTTTGTAATAAAGTAATGAATACTTATGTATCTTTACTAATAAAATGATTATGTAAATATGTACATGAAGATATTAAAAAAAACAAGTTAGTATAAATTCATTTTAAATTTAAATCTATTAAACATGAACAAAATAAATAATTACTTATGTAAATATGTATACCACAATGTCTTTAAAAAACAACAAGACATTTTAAATCCATCATAAACTTGAATCTATTAAGCATAGATAAAGATCAAATTTTTTAATGTGTAATATTTTAATTATTTACTATTAAAAATTAATATGTGATACTGAATAAAATAAAAAAAATATACCTTAATAAATTTAATCTCTTTTGCAAAGTGTTAAGAAGCCTAAGAAACGGCGCAATGACTCTCCTCGGTTGCGGTGGCTAGGGTTCGACCCTAGCCGACTACTCTATTCTTTCTCTGTGTTCCACTGATGAAAGTGTTTCAAGCTCTCATGGCTCTTGTATCCTCGAGCTCTTCGATGTATTCATCCATTGCTTTCCTTAAATCCTAAATCGTGCCCTCCTTGGCTAATATATCCAAATCTTCGCATTCTGTCATGGAAAAGAGTCTACACTTTCCTTCAATGACTGCCTCCTCAGTCTCCTTGGTCTGAGACTCTAGTGATACCAAGGGTGTTGTTTCTACTATGCCCTTAATGGTTTGTTCAACCTTTTCTTTGTTTGCCTTTGGTGATTTGTGCGTCACTCATTCCACATGCCAGGTGGGCTCTCAGTAGTTGAAGCCTTCTCTGTTTTTTTACGATGTTGCGAAAACTGTTTCTAGCTCCCCCAACAGGGCTATCTTCTTCCTCTTATTATGTTGTTGGGAATCTAGTCTTTGACTCCTCTTCTTCTGGGATGCATGTCATTGAAGCTCCTCTGATTGATCTCCCTCCAATGGCTAAGGCTCTATGTAAGGAAAAAAAATTTCTCAGAGGCTGGCCTGATTTGCAGGTTCAATGGCTCGTGGCCAAAACTTATTGACCTCCATTCCTAGATTTTTGAGCGGTGGAAGTCCTTAATCTCTGCTGATATGAACATCTACCCTTTGGCAAGAGGTTTCTTTACCACAATTTTCAACAAAGAGAAAGATTGTGTGCTAATTTCTAAATTTTGACCATGGTTCTGGGGAAATTCAAGCCTCTCTATACAACATTGGTTTCCCTCTTTTGATATACTTTTGGCTACAATGTTGACTGCTTTGGTTTGGGTAAGACTCCCCAACTTTCCTTTGCACATGAGGAATCTTGCTACTTTGACCGCAATTGGTAATGCCTTAGGAAAATTCTATTATTGAAGCAAAGATACAAGACCCTATTTGAAGCCCACATATGTGCGCATTTGCGTGAACATAAATTTCAACAAATGTTTTTCTACTGAAATTAATCTAATAGGTCCTAGTTACTTGTGGGTGCAAAAATTGGATGAAGAAAACATTTCTTTTCATTGTAGAGCTTTCTATGAGACTAGGCATTCCCTAAAAAATGCTTTAAAGCTGGGAAAAATAAAACAAAGAAAACCAGTAAAAAACCAAGATGGTTGGAGGGCGCCAATTTTGACCATTATTTAGTTACAAAGGAGAATCCTCCTTAAATTCTTCATAATGTGGTCAAGTTGCATGAAAAAAATTCTTTAAAGCACAAGATTGATCCTCCCAAAGATCAAGGAGTTTCAATAGTAAAACAAGTCAAGAAAGGAAACAATGTGGAGGACTCCGATTCCACATTAAAAAATAATAATACAAATGTTTCATCAGAGAAACCTCTTGGGAAAGAGACTATTTGGGTTGAACAGAACATGGGCAAGATCATTTATCCAATTTCCAAACCCTCTGGGTATGTTTTTCCCAAATTAAAAATGAAAAGGCTTTCTTTTGGGTTGATCAAATAGATGTAGAATCCCCTTATTTGAATCAAAAGAATGAAGCTGACAGTAGAGGTCTCGCAATGAACGATGTTATGTTAGATCCCGTAGAAAACTTGGGTTGGACCCAAGTGGGAAAAAAGACAAAAGTCAATTCTCCAAAGGATATCAACAAGTCACATAAAGCTAAAAGGAATTTAAGTTGAGAATGGATTGCAAGTATATTTGGATGTTAGGAGTTTTTTGGAAAGTTTTTAGTTGGAAAGGGAACAAATTCCATGTATCAAGGAGTTTTCATGTAAGGTTTTGGGATGATCCTACATGTTCTAACTGAAACCGTCAAGAACTTTGGCATTTCTTATTTTTAAAAGAATTGTAATGGTTTTGAGCCGAATCCCATTTTTATTAATATAATCTCTTTACCTATTTCAAAATAAATTTAATTTCTTTCCATGCTTAATAAATTTTGATTTCAGATAAAACTAAATTAATAATTAATAAAGTTGAAATATAAATCATAATATTATATATACCAAGCTACATATAAACCCTAATATCATACATATTAAAAATAATTTATAATGATACAAAGAAATGTATTGCATTTACGTATCACATTGTGAAATGAAAAAAACTTAGATGCAAGGTAGGTCATCCATTTATGTTGTGATTGAACAAACTACAACGAATTTCTTAAGGGAGTTATGCCATATTTAATATCTAATGATTTGTAAAATGGACTTGTCCTCAAGGACATCATGGATCTTAATATTATGAATGTCAAAGTACATAACATTATAATGATTCCCTAACTTTATCATATTATCTTGTGAAACCAGAAGGTAGCTCTTTTATATAAGACACTATTATTATTAAACAAACAATTCCTAAAGGATTTATCCGATATTTAATTTAAAAATAGGGATACTATTAATTCTAGTGTTATGAATGTCAAAATACATAATTTCTAAATATACCTTTTCCCGAGATACATAAATTTATTTTGTTTTTTTAAACAAGAATGTGATAGATATTTATATTATGCCCTCCCAAAAAAAATTGAGAGTCGAGAGACATTTTATAAGTATCGATATAAAGGGACTATGAGAAATTAAAGCTTGAAAGCTAAACTGCAAACTAAGGGTGGCAAAATCTAGTAAGTGGTATTAGAAAAGTATATAAAAATTAATTGTAAAAATTGTGCAAAAACATTTTGAAAATCATGAGACTTTATAACACATTAGCTAAGAGGATGAAAAACACTATAATTCACTACTCACCTTATAGGTTTTAATGTAGAGGAGTCCTTTGTTGGAGCATTAAGGTCTAGAAGGTTGAGCTACTTTGCTTCCCTTGCTATGATTTATTAGAGAACTGAGGCAGCAACTGCAGAATGATGAGATGACGAGGCGATGATAGAATAGAGTGGCACATCTGGCTTCTAGCTTGCTAACCTTCCTCTTGATCCTAACCACAATATCCATGACAATGTTACTTTGTTTTTTAGGCTAAATGACCTTGCTTTTGTAGCTACTATGAAGAAATAGAGGTATGAATGTCCTTAATGGCTGAGTCTTGATTTTGAATGAGGGCTCGTAGTTGGTCCTTGAAATCAATGAGGGATCACCAAGAAGGCTTGTGAATTGAGCAAGGCAGGTTGAGAAAAAATAAAGGTCAGGGGAATACAACTTACACTAAGAAAAAATCGCGGGATGCAGAGATCCCCACTTGGTCTAGATGTGGAGCAACAAACTCTCCATGGTAGGGGGTCTTTGAGGAAAAATGAGAAAGATGAAAGATGAACATGGGCATGAATGTTATCAATTTTTGAGTCTTGATGTTGCATGTTGTTGCTTGATATCCATTAGGGCACGCCAAGAAGGATTGTGCCTTGGAAAAGGGAGGTTGAAATAAAAAGACGGGTTGTGGCAGGATGCTTGACACTGACAAAAACTAGAGGGATGGTGGAGGTCCCCACTTGGTCCATATGTGGAGCCAAAAAATATCTAGGGTAGAGTGCCCTCTAGGAACAACAAACCAACTTATAGACGAACACGTGGGAATTTTCAACAAACCACCAAGGACACAAAACTATTGAGCCATAAACGTGAAAGCCTCTAATTTTATAAACCACCATTGTGAATCATTGATGAACCATCATTGGGAAATCCACCAAATGGATAAACCACCACCATGAGATACACCAATCCCATGAGCCACCATTGAGATTTCTAAGTTACTTACACATAAAGATGTGAAAAGCGAGAGGAAAGAGCATAAAAAGCAAACCATGAAGGAAGAGAACTTGGAACCATAGGGGGAGTTGATAAACGAATAACGTGCATGCCTCTCTCTCATTTAAAACCTGAAATGTTATTGGTTCCATACATAATCCAGTCAAGTTGTTTCTTCTCAATGGAGAGTTCTACTACCCTACAATCTCGAGACATTCATCCAACTTGCACCATGTGAGCAAGGGTTTCCAAATTCATAATTAAAACTTTGTATTGAAATGAGGTTAAAGTGTGAGGTCATCACATTAATCCTAAGCAAATTAAATTCCATTCATGGCATTGCATGGGAGCCATGTTGTACTTAAATTGTGACGTGATGTTGTTTAAAGGACCATTCATACTTATGGGATTGGTTGATAATTAAGTTTGCCATTGAGGTTAATAAAACCTTGTATTTTCCTAATGGCTAGAATAGCTTGGAAATTTTCTTTTTAATTATTTTATTGGTATGGTGATAAAAAATTATACCTCTGAGATGATATGAAACACTTGTCTAGTCTCGATGAGAATCAATGTTATGTTCTAGTTAATCGGATTAGTTTCCAGAACCATGTGTTGGATTATAATTAGCGAGTCTCCTCTATTAGCATCTTTGGGATTTGGAGAGAATGAAATTCAAGTTCCTTAAAGGAGAGCTTAGGATTATACTAGGTGGTTGGAGAAGGTTCCCAAGTTCCATGGATAGGTGCACTTAATTGTTCCACCTAGATATGAGATGTTGGCGAGGAAGAAGGTATCTTGGGCAAGACCCAGGTTCAGGATGGAGGCCAACAAGGTTTTCCGTAGTAGTCTATCACAACACCGACATTTTCACTCTACTTCGAAGAGCAGAGAATCTCACCCGAGGCGTGCCGTGACCTTACTAAGATTAGGATCAGATTAGGTATCGATCAAGCATAACATATAGAATAAAACAAACGGAACTGGGTGCTCTGAATAGGTATAAATACCAGGGAAAATTTTAAGAACCCCCCTAAATTTATATATATATAAAATAGGCGAATCCCCATGATACATAGGAAAAATGGAAGGTGATTTTATTAATAATATAATATGTATATATAATTTTTTGGCGAATCTCTCACGAGATTATATTATCCTGTAAAATCATGGCGAATCACCAGTACAAATGGCGAATCACTACTACAAAATGGTGAATCTTTGTCTAGTGGAGTTCGGAGTGTTGGTTCCAATGAAGATATGGTAATTGAACTAGGAGTAGAAGGAAGAGAACCACCGAGACCAAGCATGGCACATGGTGACTCGTGAGGGAAGTAGTTCTCGTGTAGTTTGGAAAATGCGTTCTTCTACTTCTGCTTATGTTTATCTATATCAAAAGCCTGGCTTATTGTTGATAGCTTAGCCATGGATCTATTCTTTGTTGCTTCTTGTTTGATTTACTCTTTATTGTGCTTATGTACGATCCATCTTCTTAGGTTGAGTCATGAGTGTTATCTTCTTTCATGGAGGGAGGAAGCTAATCTTAAATCGATTCTAGGGGAATTGCCACAAATGGGAGGGGAATGAATTCCCCAAAGATTGTACGGGTGCTTCTTCACCTAAAATTTGCTGCTTTGGGCATATTTATTTTGGAGATGATCATAAAAACAAGGTACATAAATTCACAGTTCCAACAAAAAATAAATGAACTACAACAACAAATTAACAACATAAAAAATGTTCACAAAATAGATATTGAAGATATTAATAAAAAAATTGTCGACTGAAGTTGATACAAATTTTCATTTGAGAAGTCATAATAAATCTATACCAATGGAAATAAAGAAGAGAGAGAAAGAGAGAAGGCACAACAAAGATCCAAAAACAAGGATAAGAGCATTGACACCTACACAATTGATGTGGAAAAACCTAATGTTGTTATCAATGAAGTTGTACTAGTGAAAGAGCTTACAAAAGTTGAAACTCAAGTACATATTCTCGGAATAAATAATTATTATTTAATATGGATTACTTTATATAGTTCATGATGTTCTTGTGAAGTGAATTTTTATGTTCACTTCCCCAACAATCTCATAGCAGAAACAGAAGTAGTTCTAAACATAATACAAATTACACTTAACAACTCAAGAACTAAGAGAAACAACAGTAACATCGAACAAAACCAATTGAACCCTCTACATTGTTAGTTGAATACATCTCTCTAGGCTCATTAAGGTGATTGTATAATATTATAGGTGAACTTGTGATCTAGCATTTGTAATCTATCAATATAAAAGGGGCTCTACACCTTTATGAAAAATGTGTAAAGGATCTAGGAGTCTTGCTCTAGAGGCAAGCATTTGCCTTATCTACATCTACATACTTGGGCTTCTATAGATTTAGATCTCTTATGATCACCCTTCTTTATTAACATTGGTTCTGCATTCTAGTTCCCTAGTCAAAAGATGGGCATACACAATATTGGACCATTCCTTTCATATTGTCCCAAGTTCATTGTGTCATCTATTATTGAAAATGTAATTATAGGAACTCTTGAACAAGGTTATCTTGCAACAAGGTGAAGAACACTTTTAAAGAGGGAGTTTTAGAGTTTGCATACCTTGATGCTCTGACAATGTTCATGTGAAAAACAGAAGCACACTAGCAATAGCAACAATTTAGATTCTGCTAGAAATGAGGAGGTGCAACAATGTTAGAGAATGGTGGGTTGTTGATGAAATCTTCCTTGAACAAGGAATGCACACTTTGAAGATTCTAAAGATATTTTAGAGTATAGAAGGGAGTAGTGGTCTAAGGTTATATTTCTTTAGGTTCACAGATGGCCAATGTGATGATGTTTCCCTTAGCAGATAGGGGTTCAAGGTTTTGTAATAGTATATTGCCTTGGTGGAGAACACTTGTAAAGTGGGAGTTTTCGAGTTTTCTTACCTTGTTTCTCTGACAGTGTTCATGTTTAGCAACAGAGGTGCACCAACAATAGCAACAATTTAGATTCTGTTAGAACAGAGGAGGTGAAACAATGTTATAGAAGAGGTGCAGTGAAGGGGAGAGTTGGCACATGCATACGTCAACATCAATGTTCTACTGGTATAATTTTACAGACCTCAAAACAATTCCTTACATCTCAGACCAATCAAGATTGGTTTCAGGACTTTGTCATCTCACAACTTAGATGTGTGTGAAGGATCACTGCAACTCAGTTTAGTGGATCTATAATATTCCTAGACTCGATCCGTGGAGGGATTCTACTAAAAATATGCAGTGACTTACTTCCAGACATAACTACTTAGCTCATCTCAGACAATAGACTTTGGTCTTTATCCTTTCGTGGCTCAAATATGTGGGAAATCTCAGTCTATACTCATATCTGGTCATGTGGAGAGGCAGTGGGAAGTGACACTTGGGGAGTTTGGGAAAAACTATTTTATTGAACAGTTAAAGATCTCGAATCCTTGACAACTTGCTTGTAACAAAAGGTGATCCTGCTAAAAATTTTATACATTATGAATTTCCATAAATAGGTGTCCCTAATGTTCTTATCCACCATGAAATTTAACTAACATACAAGGTACAATGGGGTTGAAAACAGATATAATAACAAGGTAATGCTCATAAATAAATCACGAGTTATGCTCTCACATTGAAAAACTATATATCATTCATTCACCAAGTGGATCATGTACCAAACATAATTATACCAATAAAAGTGTTTCTAGAGCATTCACATTCCATCTTCATAAGCAATGATCAATTTCAATGATTAGTTTAAATAGTGAATTTTATTTGACCAATTTACCATGAGTTCATTATGGATTAATGGAAATGCAAAACGTTCTAGTAGCATACCCAAGAACAACACTTTCAACCTCGATATTTAAGAGCTTATGTGGGAACAACATGTGGCAAGTATTACCGTGTGTCCTGTCTTAGCATCGTGGATCTAGGTAATTGTTTCTCACATGAAAATATGATATATTAAAATTGAGTTTGCCCTGTACTAGGTCAATATAACTTCATCTAGCCTAGGCATGGTTTTGTGTTCTTCCTGTTTTTCTGCTATATTTTTTCCTGATTAAAATTATTTTAGTCAAATTTGAAATAGGTCCACACCCAGCATTTTGGGACAAGTTACAACTTACTCCCACTCAATTTTGGTTTCTTTCTTCATCCTTCATCCACTCAGTTTATTTTTTCTTGTTGCTGGCTCTAGATTTGCTACTTGATAACCAAGTCCTATGGTCATGTAAGAACTGTTGTTTCTTCTTTCCGATTTCTGGATCCTTTTTTCATGATTCGTTATATAGACTCCATTCTATATTTTTGAATACTACTGAAGGTACATGAGAACCAACAATAATTCTAAATTGCAAAGTGCAAACCAAGCTATCAGAATTTGATGAAGAAGACTCCATTTGGCTCCATCCATAAGCAATATTGGATAGCATAGAGCATCAATTGCTCTAGTGCACAATCAAAAAAGTATTGACTCGATGGAAAGATATGCAACCAGAAGATGCCACATGATAACCAACAATGATTCTACAATAATTTTCCTTTAAGACCATGTTGCTTTCGAAGGGGGAGGGCATGTTAGGGTCCTACCCCAACCCCCTTAGAGACTTTATTAATATATAAAGCCACCTTCCTTGAATAATGCCTATTAACTAGTTAGTTAATAGCATTGTAAAATAAAGGGGTTTTTTAATTAATAAGGCCCAAATTAGTTAGTTGGCCCTCATTATAATTAAGTCCATAGGTAGTTAACTTTAACCCATGGATAGCTATATATTGAGTAGAAGGTTATGTAATGCTTTGTCAAGGATTGTTATTGTATTTTAAACATTGTTTTAGGAGGTCACCCCTTGAAGAGGCAAGTGAACATAGCTCTTTATTTTTTTAATTAACAAGAGATATTTCTCAGGATATATCTATTTTTTACACTACATTTTATGTGAATGCTCTGAAATTTTCAGGTTAAACACATTGCCTAAGTCCTCTGTTCAAATCTATTTGATATCTAATTAATCGAAAGCATATACTTATAGTGTTGTTGTTGTTTAACTAAACTATGCTCACATTGAAGGTTGATATTTAGAACCTACGATGATGCCACAACATTGATAGTTAAAGGGGTTGGAAGGAATTGTCGAAGTCCAAACAAAGATAAATTAACCTAGTTTGGAAATTGATTCAAAATCCAGATTCAATGGTAAGCCTCCAATTCACAACATTTTTCTCATATGAAATTTTGCAGGACATTAACAAAACTTTCAATTATTTCAAGAAGACTTCCTTACAAGTTCAATTTTCAATTTTCTCCTCATAAGATTTCATTATTTCTCCTGCATTGACTGTGTGAATGTTAAACAACATAGCATCATGATTGTAGTGACATAAACTTTTACAAGAATTGATTCCCCTTAGGTTAAATACAACACCTCTAAATTCCAGAGTGCTATGTTGTCTTAGCAAAAAGAATAATTCTTAGACAGGGTGCAAAGCAATGGAATAAGCAAATGCTCGCTGCTTGGTTTTAGCAGCAATACCAGAAACCGCCATGAGAGTATTGTTGATATCTAAAATTCTAGAGCGGTTCGCATCTCTATCATCACAATATTGGAGATTCATTTGACAGACACCACGAAAAATGTCGTTCTTGGCAATCATGATAGGTGCCTCAGTCTTGATATTATAAAAACCAAATTTCATATGTCCAACTTTGAACTGTGGTTACAGAGGATGCTTTCCTTCTCCTCCTTATCCAGTCCATGGAGTGAAATCGTGGATCCAAGAGCATACATTGCATCATCCATCTGTTCAGCCAGACTATCTAGCATAAAACATATTTTCTCTGTTTATGGGCATGCTCAGTCTCCAACTATGAATACATGAACCCTTTTCTTGATCTCAATCCAGCTGCATCCTGGATTATTTTTCAACCTGTTGTCTTTTAACATTGCTCTTACCTTGCTTACATTCTCCCACCTTCCAGCTACATCATATATGTTTGCAAGAAACACATAAATTCCAGCATTTTCAGGCTCTAACTTGAGAAGGTTTTTTGACACACACTCTGCCAACTGTACATTGTAGTGAGCACTGCAAGCAGAAAGTAAAGTCCCTCATACCTCACTATCAGGTTCTATTGGCATATTTTTTATAATGTGCTCCACCTCATCCAATCGGCCAGCACGACCAAGAATATCAACCATGCAAGCATAGTGCTCCAGCCTAGGTGTGAGAGAAAAATCTCCACTCATGCAATTGAAGTATCACCAACTTTCATCCACAAGACCTGCATGAGTGCATGCAGATAAAACCCCAACGAAAGTGATGTGATCTGGCTTCAAGCCTGCTTGTTGCATTTGAACAAAAATTCCAAGGGCATCCTTATATAGGCCATGCATTCCATACCCTGCAATCATTGTACTCCAATAGATGACATCTCGTCTAGTCATTTTCTCAAACAAATGCTTTGCAGCATCTATGTTCCCACATTTGGCATACATGTCTATGAGGGCAGTCATCACAAAAACATATGCCTCAAGCCCATTTCTAATTATCAAATTATGGATCCGGTTACCTTGTTGCAGAGCTGGTAGATCAGCACAAGCTGGGAGCACACTCAGCATCATGACTGAATTAGGTTTCGTATCTACTAATTGCATTTGATGAAGAAGTACCAAAGCTTCTTTGGCATGCCCATTCTGCACATTCCCAACAATTATTACATTCCATGTGACTAAATCTCTTTGAGATAATAAATCGAATAACTGTTGTGCTATATTTACATATCCACATTTTGCATACATGGCTACAACATAATTACTTATAGAAACACTTGACTCCAGTCCACTTGACTCCAGTCCACTTCTAATTATGTAATCATGGATCCACTTCCCTTGGTGCAAAGCAGGTAAACGACTGCATGCTGATAGTACATTCACCAAGGTAGCAGAGTGAGGTCGCACATCTTCCATTTGCATTTTATGGAAAAGCTCGAATTCGTGATCAGCACATCCATTGAAAGGGAAAATGAAGTTTGAGCTTGATGCCAGAATAGTTGAATTGGATCAGCTGTTACTTGAGGAAAAAACAAAGCATAATACAATGGGTAATTCTCTGCAAGAAAGTTCAAAGTTAATGGAAATACATGAAGCAAATAATCAAGCTGAGGCTGAGATCAAAGTTCTTCAGGTGAAGCTTGAATCATTAGAAAGTGAAAATACTGCCCTGAAATACAAGCTTCAATCACTCAGTAAGGAAATGGACTCAATAATTGATGAAAGGGACCTATGTAAGAAATCTGCAGAGGCAGCGAACAAGCAACATTCGGAAACTGTTAAAAAAATTGCTAAGTTGGAGGCTGAGTGCCAGAGACTGAGGGGTCTAGTGCGCAAAAGGTTACCAGGGCCTGCTTCGCTTGCTCAAATGAAACTTGAAGTAGAGACAGCTGGAAAGGAAGCAGGGGAAGTGAAATTTAGGAAGTCTCTTGGTAGGGGGGCCACTTCACCTATTTCTTCTACAGAGTTTTCAAATGATAGTCACCGGGAACATGCTCAGAAAGAGATTGAATATCTTACAGAACGCCTGTTAGCAATGGAGGAAAAATCCAAGATGTTAAAAGACACTTTATTAAAGTGAGACAGTGAGCTTAAGGCTTCTAGAGTTATGTGTGCTAGAACAGCTCAGCTGCAAAACTTTCCAGCTATTCAATATTTACCACCTGCTGGTAGAGACAGGTAGAGACAAGTATTCAATATTTAATATTTACCACCTATAAGTGCCGAAAAAATCATTGTTCACTTTGAGCAATTTCTTTTCTTATTTTTTACTCTGCATTGAAATTTTTCAATATGCATTTTACCCTTTTGTTTCACTATTTGTTGAGTTATGAGAAGTGGATACCAGTAGCTATTGTCATCAGGTAATGCTTGAGGGACTTTGAGATTTGCTTTCAAACAAGGCTTCCTAGATGTTATGGATGCAATGTGCCAAGTAAGTGCTCAGGGAATGAATAATGATCAGCTTGCCATTGCGAACAAAATTGATGAGGGAATTGCATAAACTTATAGCCATTCAAACTTGGCTATAGAACTTCTCTAGAGTGAAAAAAATCTTGGGATTAAGGCCAAATGCTAACCTATCTAGGCATAAAATTGTGTAATTGTACCCAAGAGTTTTTGTGTCTTGCAATTTTTTTACTTTTTAGTTGTATATTTGAATTTTGAACCAGAAAAATCTCGGATTCTTGACTGGTTGGTTAATATGCAGTCATAAACTGAGCGCAAGGAGGATTGAACCAGGATTGGGATAGATAAGCACATAGTATAAGAGAGTGACAACTACATGCAGGTCATAGTGACAAATGCCAGTATAGGATGACATTATACAAGTATATATATTATAATCTATTATTAACATAGGTTGTCATCAAACAAGTAGATTGAAAACTCGTTGAGCTGGAGTGTTTTATGCTGATTGGATTGACTATATATTGAATTGTGGAGATGCAGATTGACATTGTATTGTACTGTCTCGATGTAAGCATAAAGTTTGACTTAGAAGCTCAGGTCAATGGCTTAACATAGCTTATAAAGTTTTGATCAAGAGCTGGGAGAGTGGATTTAGGGGTGATATGCTTTTGTTGGTATCATTAATAGTAATTAACTGTTGTAAATAATGGATTAAGTAAACATATATAAGACGAATGGGTTTGTACCATGAAGAGTTGAATTCGTTTGTGTGATAAAGAGATGATGTGAGAACAAAATGGAGATGGTATGAAGATGTCAGGTTATGAAAAATAGACTACAGGAAATAATGGTTAGATCTGTCAGAAGATTCTAAGTATTATGATTTATCTAATATGTGATTACTAGTACAACAAGCACAAAGAATGTAAAACATGTACTGGTAATCACATATGATAGCTTTCTTCCTCTATAAATGTTTTTTATTCATTTCAATTTAGTAGTATACTGTATTTATAATATACACTACATAAAATTAATTTTAGTTATTGGATCTATTGCTGATGTAAACTCCTTAAATCTTTCAAACAACAAACTATCTGGTTCAATTCCAAGCAGTTTTGGTGCACTGGAGCTTAGTTTTCTTGATATTTTAAATAACGAGTTAGGTGGGCCTGCGAATTGAAATGAATAAAAAACATTTATAGAGGAAGAAAGCTATCATCATGATTACCAGTACATGTTTTACATTCTTTGTGCTTGCTGTACTAGTAATCACATATTAGATAAATCATAATACTTAGAATCTTCTGACAGATCTAAGCTCCAGTGAGAATCTTCATCGAATGGGTCTGTACCATGAAGAGTTGAATTCATTTGTGTGATAAAGAGATGATGTGAGAACAAAATGGAGATGGTATGAAGATGTCAGGTTATAACAGAAGGACTTTCATCTAGAGGTCAAGTCCAAGGGAGGAGAGTGCAAGTTGGTCACAGCAAAGGGGAGGAAACCTAACAGCCAGAAATCGAAGGACAGATTTCGGGGTTATGTTGCAGGAAACATGCCCTTCATAGGGGATATAAATACTATCATAGGATCTGAGTGTATCCCTTGGCAAATTCAAATCACTGTATTTAATAAAATTTAAAATTTTTTATTTTTGGTTCTTGCAACTCTACCTTTGTTTTTTTACATGTTTTGTAGCAAAATTGATCCAGAGGAACTTGTGAAGAAGATACACACCCACTCTGTAGTAGTGACACTTGTATTGAAACTACTAATAGAAGAGGTGGGACCACTATGGCAAATATGGAGACTAGGGCATTTGGCTAAGTGTGGAATTATCTCCAAATTTGTAAGTCAGTCACCCATGTTGATTTTTTATAATTATCGCAGATGTGTATTTTGCCTTGGATGAGAGGCAGAGGTAGAGTAGAGATATGATTCTCTATTTGTGGGTAGAGGTGGATGTACTGTACTTAGATCTAACATGGAAAACAAATATCAGACACCTAGAATTTGTAGACTAGACTTAGGAGGATTTTAAGATGGTTAGATGCCTAAAAGTGTTGAGGCGGAGGATACATATTGTTGCAGACATATGGGGATACCATTCTCTGCAGACAATGAATTTTGGAGATCCCCGACCTGTGTTACTTGTTAGGGCACAAATCAAAGCCTGTGAAGTGAAGGAAAATTTGACATACATATTTATAACTCCTAGTGAATATTTATGGAAATCAAAAACCTTCCATTAAGAGTGATAGTCAAAACCTGAAAGAAAATGCTTTGTCAAAAAAATATGTTTGGAGTCTGATTTTGTGATTGCTATTTGGATGCCAAAGATTTGTAGGCAGTGGATATGTTGATGTGTAAGAGCAAGCACATAATTTTTCTTGAAAAGTAACAAGTGTCTCCCTTAGGGAAGTGAAGAAAAAATGCATGATACCTGATGATGTTAAATGTTGAAGAGGGCGCTGTTGGTGATGACAAGGTGGCGACTACCTATTTAATTGCAATCACTATGATTACCAGTACAACAAGCACAAAGAATGTAAAACATACATCGCTAATAACCTTTATCAGTTTCTGTCCTAAGGTCTCTGCGGAATTTGTCGACTTCATGCCTTCGTCTTCTGTCTCTGCAACTTCTGTACATGCAAGCAGACAGACTATAAGGAAAACCATGCACAAATAGAGGAAAAAATCAAACCCCTTACAGCAAAGCAAAATCAATGCAGAGGTCAAGTCCAAGGGAGGAGACTACAGGAAATAATGGTTAGATCTGTCAGAAGATTCTAAGTATTATGATTTATCTAATATGTGATTACTAGTACAACAAGCACAAAGAATGTAAAACATGTACTGGTAATCTATGGCATAACATGAGTTTGCATAGGATATTGGGGACAAGACTCTAGAGGAGGGCATTCATTGGGGTGAAGCCAGAGATAAGGTAGTTGAGAATCGCTGGTTTTCCAGTATA
Organism: Pinus albicaulis; assembly: GCA_034641835.2. Taxonomy (NCBI): domain Eukaryota; kingdom Viridiplantae; phylum Streptophyta; class Pinopsida; order Pinales; family Pinaceae; genus Pinus; species Pinus albicaulis. The sequence goes on along the minus strand of CM076578.1, from coordinate 825,429,904 downwards.
CATTCATGTGCCTGCGAAGAAGAGGACAAGGCTACACCCTTCAAGCGAGAAGGGGATATTTGTTGGATATAGAGAGATTTAAAAAGCTTACAAGATTTTTATACTAGTGCAGAGGAAGGCAATTGTGAGCATAGATGTTAAGTTCAAGGAGATCTTGTCATCTAGGAAGGTTTATGAGTTGCTCCTTCAAGTTTTGTCACAAGACAGAGGTGGTTTGAGCAAACATTGAGGGATGCTGAGAAGCATGTTTAGGTCATAGGAGCACATTTAGGGAGAGCGGACATCTAAAGAATTTTATGAGGTATGTTTCATTGATGACTAACATCATTGATGAGGAAATAGACTAGGAAGTTTGGAGGATTGCAATGCTGAGGGAAGATGCATGGGACATTGTGTTGGGATTGAAGGGAAAGCCGATTCTAGCATAATATGAAGTCAACTGAATCATATATACAATAAAAAAAATCCTCAGGGTGCTGAATCATATATACAGTAAAAAAAAACTAATTTAAATCACACAAATCAAAATCAAAATTTCACCTGAAGCTCCAAAAAAAATCTCACTAAGCATAAACACAATTCCTTTCAAAAAAATCTCACTAAACATAAACACAATTCCTTTAAAATATAGTATAGCAATATATATTTTAAAAGCATTCATAATGTACTCAAATGTATCACAGTAAAAGAAGATTTAACAAACTGGTATGTGAAAATCCTTTTTTTTCATTCAGTGTAATTGAGGAAGGATACAAGCTTAAGAAAACTGAAAACTTTTCATATCATTAACCTTTTACAGGACAAGCTCCCTTCATTGGTTGGGCATCATCTCCTATAATTTCAAGCCATGAAACTACTTCTTAAATTGTGGGTCTTTTAAATTGGTTTTGATTAGTACACATGCAAGCAACATCAAGTACCTGCAACATTTGATCCTCATATCCTTTGCCCTGGATCAAAGGATCAAAGACCTCGTCCTGCTTACCTTCGGACCTCATTTGCTGCACCCATGTCACCAAATCACTGCTTATTATTGACTTGGAGACTTCAACTGGCCGCCTTCTAGTGAGCAGCTCCAAAATAACAACCCCCAAACTGTAGACATCACCTCTGAGAGTAGCTACCCATGCTTGTCCATACTCGGGGAATGTATCCCAGAGTGCCTACTAACTCTGTGGTCACATGTGTATCAAATGGAAAAATCAACCTTGAAAGGCCAAAATCTGCAACATCAGCTTCAAATTGCTCATCTAAGAGAATATTACTAGACTTAATATCTCGATGTACAATGTGAGGATCACATACCCTATGCAAATATGCCAACCCCCTGCTTGCTCCTTGAGCTATTCTTAGTCGAGTAGGCCAGTCCAAAATTGGGCTTCCATCATGCCTTTCATGCAACCAATAATCCAAACTCCCATTTTCCATGTAGGAGTAAATAAGCAACCTGCAATTGTCAATTCTGCAATACCCTTGCAACGATACAAGATTCTTATGTTGAGCTCTTGACAAAGCTTCCACTTCTGCTGTGAATTCATGCTCCATCTGACCACAATCTCCTGTTAATCTTTTGATAGCTACTTTTGTACCATTCCCCAAGGTGGCTTTATATACCAATCCAAATCCTCCACATCCAATGATGTTGGCCTGATCAAAATTATTGGTGGCTTTCAGGATAACAGCCATAGTCAGGTCCTTGATATCATGATTTTGGAATAGAAGCACCAAGGAAGATCCTAAAGCATCAGAGATTCTATGAGACATGCTGCACTGTATCTCATTTACATCTGCCTCAGTTTTAATGGGTTTTCTTGATAGGCTCCACAGCAATGCACCTAGAAAAAGAGCAATACCAACTCCAACACTAACTGCTATACCTAAGATGCCATTCCTGTTCAATCTCCGAGTCTTGACTTTGAAACCCATGTAATCATAACCTGGCTTTAAAATACTGGCATTGCAGGGAGAAAGAGGCGGTCCATATAGACTAGGGTTGCCTTCAAAACTAGATTTTGGAAAAGTATCGAACTGCTTTCCTGAAGGAATAAGTCCTTCCAAATGGTTATTGGATACATTGAATTTTGACAAAAATGTGAGTTCCTGAAGAGATGTGGGTATTCTTCCAGTCAGACTATTGTCTGAGAGATCTAAACTCTCCAAGTTTGTCAAATGAGAGAGCTCATCTGGCATGTTCCCTGTTAAACTGTTGCTCCTTAATTCCAAAATGTGAAGCATTTTCATGCACCCGAATTCTGGCCATATACTTCCATTGAGTTTATTGTTGCTTAAGTATATCGCAGGAGGAAACTTGGACAACTGCTTGTACTGCAGTCCAGATGCATTTTCATTGTGCTTAACAATTGGTGGAAATTCAAAGGAAGTTTGATCCATATCAGTGTAATTTTTCTTAGATATTAGGCTAGGCAGCTTTGTGAGTTCAAGGGGAATCGATCCAGAGAAGGAATTGTTTGCAATATCCAAGTAAAAAAGAGACTGGAAACTGCCAATCCAATGTGGAATGCTTCCAGTGAGGTTATTCCAGGAAAGGTCCAATACCTGCAACTTTGAACAATTTCTCAACCAGCTGGGAAACTTCCCTGAAAGAGCACAATTTCCAAGGGCAAGAATCTGAAGCCCTTCAAAGCCCGTGATGCCTTGCGGAATGGACTCCTGATGGAAGTTCTTAAACATAATCAAAATGCTGAGGTTCCTGAAGTCCTGAAAAACATGAAGGGCTCTTGTAATATTTCTCAGGCTATTGTTTGAGATGGAGAAAAAGGTGAGAGACTTAAGAGATGTCATGCTCTCTAGGATTTGACCTTCAAGTTTGTTTCTTGACAAGCTTAATGACTTGATCTTTATGCAGGTCGATAAAGTAGGTGGAAGCTGACCGGAGAACTGATTGGAAGCAAGATCAAGTGAAATCAGGTCAGGAAATCTTCTGAAATCAAGATGGATCTCTCCACTCAGAGAATTGTTCCTTAGGTTGATGACTTGTAATTTGTTACACTGAGATAAAGATGTTGACAGGCCTCCACTGAACTGATTGCTATAGAGAACGAGTTGTTCCAACTTCTCAAGCTTTCCAAGCTGCTTGGGAAGATTTTCTGTGAAATTGTTGCCATAGAGAGACAAAATGGTGAGATTTGATTTGTACCCAATATCAGAATTCAGAGCCCCAGAAAGCCTGTTGACGGGTGCAGAGAACTTTATCAAAGATGATATATTATATAAATCCTTCGGGAGAATTCCCACGAGGTTGTTGAAACCCACTTCGAACTCCTCAAGTACCTTACATTCTTGCAACCCTTCATCAAGGCGTCCCTCAAATCTATTCATCGAGAAATCAAGGATCCTGATTGAGCTCAAATTCCTGCAAATAACTGTTGGAATTGGACCAGTGAAGGAATTGTTACTAACATTAAGGGCAATCAGATTTGAAAGAAAGCCGAGGTGGTGAATCCTATCTGAAAAGGAATGCTTGAAACGTTGATGGATTGAATCTCCAAGTCTCTGCTATATACGAACTATGGGAGGCCCTAACGGAGTCCGGACCAGAGAGAGTCGGCCAGGCCCTAACGGACCATGATGGGATTCCTGTGACTGTTTTTTTCCGACTCCGTCTCGCTCAGGCAACAAGAAATTAGAAGATCGATGTGAAAAAATCCCAGCCACCTCTCTGAACCACTGAAAAAATGGGCGAATGCCATGGAAATCTAGAAAATCGATTGAAAAAATGGGGCGAATGCCATAGAAAACTGGAAAATCGGGGGCGAATTTCATGTTTCTAGTTTTGTGTGCCCTTTTTTTGGTGGGCTAGTATTAAATAATTAATTATTTTTAAAATATTTTTTGGGCTAACTTTATTAAACTATAAAAATTGGGTTTTATATAAAAAATTCGCCCTAATAAAATTTAAAATCCCTTAAAATTCGCCTTTGGGCTAAAATTCGCCCCTAAAATTTTCCTTGATAAATACTCTGCAAATGATAATACTCATTACATATTCAAGGATAAAAGAAAAATTTAAAGTAACCCACACATTCAACTGAATCATAAATACATTACAGAACTCAGGTCATCAAACCTAGATCATAGTATATTGCATTAACACAAGGGACAGTTATATTGATCCTCAGAGTGATCCTGGCAGAACGGATTACAAGATTATCACATATGATAGAATATAATGAACAAAGAGAAAAAAATGAACAGAGTGAAAGAGCTCTCCTACGACTCCCATCCTTTGATCCATACTGTGCCAACCTCCTGCCTCCGCTAGCCGATTGCCTATTTGTTCCTTTGCCAACGTGACTGCCAGTTCTCCCTTCCTTTTTGCTCTACTATTTGCTGCATCTCCCTGATTATTGGGAGTACTCTGCTTGTTCTTTGTCGCTTCCTTCTGCCATCTGTGCCTGTTTCTGCAATAGCCGCACCACCTGCTCTTCAGCTCTTCGCAACTGTGACAACTCTATGTCTACCGTTGTTGCGCTCTGCCACCTGTTATCTGCAACTCAAAATCATTTTATTTCAAAAAAAGGGCCCCAACAGGCCCCGACCTCATACTATTGACTTGTCTAGAGTCAATTGTTTTCTACTGCATTTGTCTCCATCGATCTGCTTGCTTCCTTGGCCGGTCCTGTCTTCTCCGTTTCCTCTTCTTGTCCAAACAAGGACCCCAACTCGGGAACCTTTGCCAATGTTGATGCTTTGAGTTATTTGAAGCTGACAATGGCCTATTGCCATCCCTGCATGAGTAGGTCTATCTCTGTAGTGACTTGTTCTGCTTCTTTTTCCCCAGAGATGGTCGACAACTTACTGAATATGTCCTTAATCTTAATGTTGGCCTCAACGGCCATTTGCTACATTGTTTGGGAAGTAAGTTTGACAGGTTGCCTTAGCTCTTGAAGGGCCTATTTGGATGTTGCTGAATGTTCCTCAATTTGCTGTATCTTGACCTCCAACTCTTCTGATTGGTTGTACAATTGGTCAAGTCCATCGGGGTCTGTGGCTTTTTGAATCTCCTTCGACACCTGCTGCAGTTGAGCCGAAAGCGGCTGTGATTTCAAAGTCATTGAGGTTGAACAGTCATGTATATTTTTCATAAGGTCATATGCTTCCTTCATCGTGGTGCTTAGAGTTTCCTGCATCCCGGTTACTTGGTGTTGTCTTTCGGTTATTTTCTCGGTGTAGATGACCGCTAGATCTGGTAGCGCAAGCCTGGTCGCTAGCGCTGCTTTCAGTTTCTTATTTTCTAGGCTGAGATTCGAACATGCTATCCTGACGTGAATGGATTTCCCAACTAGGTCGCTAGCTAATAGGTCGACCGGTATATGATTATTGTGAGCCATTACTGTGGGCCAGAGATCACTGAAAATCTGTGTCACCGTTTCCAGTTGGTTCTGTAAGTTGTCTTTCTCTTTCTTTAACTGCTCACGCTCTTCAGTAAGTGCGATGATTTGTATATGTTGCTGTTCAAATTTCTTCTGGAGCTCAGTGTGGAGACCTTCAGCCTGCTGTGTTGCCCGCTGAATGAGACTGTACAACTGCGCTGTTCCCCAGGTTTGCATGCTCTCAACCCCGTTGTTACACCATTTTTTGGTCATCTAACCTACTATCATTAGATGGACCCAAGTACACCACGTAAGGCCAATTTTACCCTAAGTAAAATTGCTTTTGCTATGTAAAATAACTTAATAAAACACATTTATTAGGTTGTTTATGGTCTAAACAGGAAACCTCAAACGGAAATATTAAACAAACCTATATTTGTTTGATTTTCCTGGTCATGTTTAAACCAAAACAAAGAAATTAATTAGATAAATCTTTACTTATCTTATTATTTTCTAGGAATAATTATTTAAACCTTATTTAAATAATATTCCTTGTTAAATATCATTAAATCACCCATAAATAATTAAATAAATCATTATTTATTTGATTTTCTTTTAACCACCTCCTTAAAATGATAAATAAATCATTTATTTATTTATTATTCACAAGTAAAGGGATTTGACCCAAGTCAAATACTTTTTCCCTCCAACAAATATAATAAAATATTCCATAAAAGGTGGATCTAGATTTGGTTAATGTTATTTTAATCATGCACCAAGATCTAGAATGACCCAATATTTTGTTATAAATAGGAGGGTTTTTTCTATCATTCTTCACCTTTTGTTGCCTATTAGATCACTCTGGATCTAAACTCTTGGTCTGACTTTGAGCCATTATCATTGTCATATTTTCCATTATTTGCTGTGTGAGCTCCCTTTGAGTTCTATCTTTGTCTGGGTTTTCTACACCAACAGGAGAGAGAAATGCTAGATCTAAAGTGTTGAGGACTTCCAAGAACCCATCCCATTGAGGAGAATTGGAAACATCTTCTTGTTTTCCTCCCAGGTGCCCTTAATACAAAAAATTCTTTCAAAAATTGTTCTTGTCTTGTCTATTGGATATATGGAGCAAACCCTTCTTTTTACTGCTTAATGTCTTTCTATGCATAGATCTGGTTTTTTGCAGCTCTTGTCTTGATCAGCTAACTACAGATCTGAAGATATTGGCAGCCATATTTGATGTTAGGGCTATTAGTTATGCGTAGCTAAAGTGGTCTTTTTTCGTACACTTCGACAAAGGATTCATACTAAAAATTGGTGACTCCACTGGGGAGGCGTGGCCATCCCACGCTCGAAGGGTGATCGTGGAAGGGACCAACTCATCCTCCCCTTCCTGCTTCCGTTCCCCCCTTTTCTAAATACATTTTTGCACGACCACACCATGCTTGGGGGCACCTATTCCCATCAACCATAACCCTCCTCAAAATCGAATTTCTTCACTTGCAACACTCATACTAGGGGCACCATTTTGCCTCCATACTTATCTATGCTCGTGTTGATGTTCTTCATGAGTTACCATCTTGTACTCATGTTTTCATAGTCCCCCATTGGACCTTTACTATGTGGCAGCACCATCAAGTCGCCCTTGTTTAGAGCATCCAAGTTGAGTCATCATCGCATTCATGGAGTCTATCCCGAGTCCTTTTGTACCCCGCCATAGTCCTCCATCCTTCATTTCTTGGTCCCTCTCTTGTGTCACACATTATGGCCTTCAGTCCCACTGTCCCCTATCCCTCATGATATTGTGTTAGTCGCTGCCATGTCATTCATGCCCTTTATGCTCTAACAAGGGAAGTCGTCCATTCGCTACTCAGTCCCCTCCATTTCATCATCATCATTGGTATTAGTCTGTCCGTCACTCTACTATTTTCTCTCGTGCCTTAGTTGAGGATCTCTCATTGCCTCACCTATGGCGGACCTCCTTCTGTCGACATCAGCTCCTTCATTCCAGAAGACAGGTCTAGAGGGCGGTGTACCTTGGTTCCAGCTTCCACTCTTGTTCGGTGCCTCGGATCAGGCAAAGGGATCTCTCATTTCCCTTTGACTTGATTTTTTCTCCACTCCAGCTCCTTTCAGCATGACCGAGATCCGTATACTTGATGGTTCAGTGATACAGCAGCGGCTCTTGATGATTCTCGGGTGTGTGTGAGATGTCTCAACCCTCATGAGGGGGTGGCCCTGCAGGTAGCCCCCCACATGCCCGGATGACCTCTTCTTTGCAGCCTTCGATGTAGCTCCAGATATTTGATGATGTTGGCCGTAGCCACTTGCAGCACCTCTTCGACTTGCATGTATTAGTTAGATTTTGTGAGCCCTTCCCCATTTACAGGGGGCATTTGGGTTGTATTTGTATCTCATGTACTCAGATATTATTGTACAAGTCCTGGCTGTTATCCCAGGCACATCATGTATATGGGATTCCTCATTGTATTTTTATCTGGCTCATGATTATGCCAGTTGTACTTTATGGTTCGGTCCCTTGTTTACTGGACACACTATTCTTTTGTACTTTGTCTCGGCGAGCATAGGTATGCCTCCCCTGCCGCCTTTAGCACAGGTACCCTCTCATAAAAAGAGACTTGTTGCACCTGTAAGTCTCGTCTCCTCAGGGTCTAGTTCTTCAGCACATTAGTCTACCTTACATCTCTCTCTCCGACTTCCCTTTTGATGTCTGGTGATTGAGTTCTTACAACGTACTTCGGTCATACGATTTTCTCCTAACACTCGCACGCTGGGGGGCAATCTGTTACACCATTTTTGGTCATCTAACCTACTATCATTAGATGGACCCAAGTACACCATGTAAGACCAATTTTACCCTAAGTAAAATTTCTTTCACTATGTAAAATAACTTAATAAAGCACATTTATTAGGTTGTTTATGGTCTAAACAGGAAACCCCAAAAGGAAATATTAAACAAACCTATATTTGTTTGATTTACCTGGTCATGTTTAACCCAAAACAAAGAAATTAATTAGATAAATCTTTATTTATCTTATTATTTTCTAGGAATAATTATTTAAATCTTATTTAAATAATATTCCTTGTTAAAAATGACTAAATCACCCATAAATAATTAAATAAATCATTATTTATTTGATTATCCTTCAACCACTTCCTTAAAATGATAAATAAATCATTTATTTATTTATTATTCACAAATAAAGGGATTTGACCCAAGTCAAATACATTTTCCCTCCAACAAATATAATAAAATATTCCATAAAAGGTGGATCTAGATTTGGTTAATGTTATTTTAATCATGCACCAAGATCTAGAATGACCCAATATTTTGTTATAAATAGGAGGGTTTTCCCTACCATTCTTCACCTTTTGTTGCCTATTAGATCACTCTGGATCTAAACTCTTGGTATGACTTTGAGCCATTATCATTGTCATATTTTCCATTATTTGCTGTGTGAGCTCCCTTTGAGTTCTATCTTTGTCTGGGTTTTCTACACCAACAGGAGAGAGAAATGCTAGATTTGAAGTGCTGAGGACTTCCAAGAACCCATCCCATTGAGGAGAATTGGAAAAATCTTCTTGTTTTCCTCCCAAGTGCCCTTAATACAAAAAAATCTTTCAAAAATTGTTCTTGTCTTGTCTATTGGATATATGGAGCAAACCCTTCTTTTTACTGCTTAATGTCTTTCTATGCATAGATCTGGTTTTTGCAGCTCTTGTTTTGATCAAATAACTACAGATCTGAAGATATTGGTAGCCATATTTGATGTTAGGGCTATTAGTTATGCGTAGCTAAAGTGGTCTTTTTTCGTACACTTCGACAAAGGATTCATACTAACACCCGTTCGTATCTTGATTTGGCGGTCTTTCTTAGAGTGGTTGACCGCTTGCAATGGACCTAGCTGAGTGTTCATGAGGTGATTAAGGCTGTGTTGGTTGCGGTGACGGGTTATCAGGGCTACCCATGCTTGGAGTGGGCTGAATCTAGTGAAGTATCATGTTTGCTTGCTGAAACGGGTTCAACTCTTTAGGCGAGGGTGTTGTATTTGCAATAAAAGGTCCCCCTCGACTTAAAAGGTCCTGAAAATTGACTTGGTCAACCAGGGGTTGGTTAACCTCAGGTACCAATGCTGTACTAGAGTTAACTTACACCTCGTTGTCTCCGTTTGTTTTACCCTTTGCTCTTACTAGGTTTGAGATGGTGGCTGATGTGGATGGAGTTCGGGTTGAATGGTCTTTGGAGGTGAATGATATGTGGGCCGATGAATTGTGAGTGTGAGGTGGAGATATAAGAATATTTAAAAATTAATAGGGGTTGAACATAGGCAGCTTCCGAGTTACCTAGGGTTCTATCACTGGCTCTTCCTGGATTGGAGCTCCTGTGTCCATTGGTTGCGTTTGAGCCTCCCTAGTGAGATCAACAACCTGGCTAGACACTGTAATTTTTTCCTTCTTGGCCTTTGGTGTAGCTACGGGTGGCTTGGAGGCTTTACTCTTTTTGATAGGAACTGTGGTTGTTGCCGGTGGTGAATTAAACAAGTTAAGCGGTATGGTCATGACTATGGGGGCTTTGATGGAAGAAGATGTAGAGTTGGAGGCCTGAAAATCTGTGAAAGTTGAAAACAATGGAGAATCACTGGTTAGAATTTGCATTACCCGGTTAAAGCTTTGTACCTTTGTGTTCAGCTCCTCGATGATTGGTGTCAGTTGTAATCGTGACACTCTGGCCATTGTTTCATCCGACGTTTCCCCTGGCAATGGATATGACAACATGCCATCAAATGAATAGAAAAATAGACCCCGCTTCTGACCTCCATTCCCACCCCTGGCCAGGAACATACTTCAGTGTGGAAAGCTCTCTCATTGATCTGAAACTTCAATGGTTTCATTTTGAAGGTCGATTCTGGCACACATGTTGGCCTGATGTAGGTTTTCCTCTGGCTGACTCCAAACCATATCTGCGCAGAGTAATTGTCCAAAAAGCTCTTTGGGATTCTTTGTTGTGTCATCGCCATGTCGACCATCTGGCTGTACCAGAACTTGAATTCCTCTTCGTTCACCTCCTTGGTGCTGGGGTCCCCTGACGCCTTCCAAGGTGTGAATTTCATTGCTAATGGTTGACCTGTTGCAATTTCCATAAGCTGTCTGATTCCCGGGAATATCCATTTCCACATCGCCAATGCCATGATAAGATAACCATAGATGAACCCAGTGGCTCTCTTGTAGTTATCCTCACAAGCTTAAAATAAATCATTAAGTAAAAATGAACACCAATTTAATTGTGCCCCCTGGATACAGTGCCCCGCAACTAAGATGGTATCAAGCATACACTCACCTTTTGTGTAATGCCTCAAGGTTTTACTCGCAATCAGATAATAGGTGAATTTGACTGCTGGCTTGTTTATAAGGTCTATCTTTGCCCCTTTTCCTCCTCTCTTGGTTTCATACTTCTTGTAGTAATCACCATCTCCTGCCTTCTTCGCCCTCTTTGACACATTTTGGAACACCGTGGAGACGTCTCTACCTTCTTGTGATAGCCCTGTCAACCTGTGAATATCTTCTGCGTGAATTGGTATTTCTTTTCCTAACCACAGCGACCCATTGTGGATCCTGCTCAACAGGAAATTTGTGCACCGCATCGTAGCCCTTGTGGTGCCGAACACTGGAAGATTTATGAGGTTCAGTATGGTTGATTGCTGGACACCTCTAAAGTCTGGGAGTACTCTTGCTGCTTCTTGTCCTGCTTCAGTGGCATAATTTTCCATATAGACTTATTTCTTCATCACTGGGAATTGGAAAGAATCTGTCAGGTCGGTGTTGATCAACGACGTGCTATCATATTTCCCCACCAGTGACTCCATCTTCTGGATTCTCTCATCGAGCTCCTGCTCGATGACTGCTAGCGCCACCTTGGTCATTTTTTCTCTTCTCTGGTACACTTGCAAAGCTACTCCTTTTCTTTCCCTGTAAATTCCTACCTTTGGATACTCCCTCTAGACTTCTTCTAACGAGGTTTTTGTTGCTCCTGTTGATGTTTTTGGTTCTAACTCGGACTTCTCTGACATTCTCGTGCTTTCTTTCATGCAAGTTATGTAAGTAACCGACACACATGAGGTTGATAAGACCCCATAACTAATTAATTTTCCCTGCCTTCCCCCGTGGCTATAATCGTGTGATTAGTTAGCAGGTTGAGGTGGGTTCTGACAAAGCTGAATGTGACTTTGGGAGTTGGGCAGAAGTGATCGGTAATGATTATGGCCTATTATGGAAAATTTATTGCGGTATGGACGATGCTAATTATGGCAATTACTTCTCAAATCTCGGTGATTCTACGGACTGACATGGGTACTATGAGTCATGATGATGGAATGATGTTCGACATGCTTGTTCTCTAACATGGATGACATGCTGGACACTGACACACTGGACACTACCCTCCTCCCGACCATAATCGGTTGTGTTGCAGTCTCCGCATCGAAACTTTGAGTTTTTTATGTGCTTGGAATTTTCTTTATTGGGATTTCTATCTAAGCTCGTCTCGGGTGCGAGAGAGTTATTGAATCTATCTATTCAAATTTACCCTACTGAATCCTCTCAATTGCGAGAGTTATTAAAAATTGAAATGTAGTACTTACTTGTGATAAGGCTTCAGGCGTGTGCCATTCACCCATCCTGGTAGTATATGGCCGTCCAGTTGTGCTAACCGAACTGCTCCTGAATCTCTGATTTCTATGACGTGGTACGGTCCCAACCAATGCATTCTCAGTTTACCTGGGAACTTATGGAACTTTTTTTCTTAAAGTAAAACATTTCTGCCGACCATAAACATTTTGCGCTTGATATGGCGGTCGTGCTGAGATTTTTGTCTCTCTTTCTGGACAATTTGGTGGAATTCTGCTAAAAACCTGTCTTCTTACAGCTCTTGTAGTTCTTGCAATCACTCTTTTAGGCCTCTGATAATTGAAGTGACATTGCAATTAGGAGGCTCGGTATGACAAACTCAGCCGGTACTATTGCTTCCCTTCCATACACCAGCTGGAATGGGGTCTGGTTGTTTAGTCTTTTGACAATTTTTCTGTACGCCCAAAGTGTTGCTGTTATACATTCGTCCCAGTCGTCTCATTCAGCGGTGCAAATATTCGTTAAACCCTTTTCTAGAATCTTATTGAATGCTTATACTGTACCATTAGCTTGTGGATGGTAAGGAATGATTTTATGATGTTGTACCATGAAGTTTTATAGCAGAGATCTAATGGTTGCATTGGTGAAATGCATACCTTGATCACTTGTCAGACTTCTCGGGCAACCAAACCTGTTGATGATATTTTCAAATATGAATCGAGCTACTATTTCAGCTGTGCAATCCTTCACTGGTATTGCCTCTGCCCACCTTGTCAAATAGTCTGTTGCGGTTATGATATACCTAACCTGTGAATGCCTTGCGACAGGTGCAATCGGGCCTATAAAATCAACTGCCCATTTCTCAAATGGCTATAGTACCTTTACCGGGTGAAGTGGGAGCTCGTCCCTGTGTGATGGACATCCCGTCCTCTGACATAAATCACATTTTTTTACAAATGCCTTACTGTCCATGTGTATTGTCGGCCACCATAAACTTTCTTGCAGTATTTTCCTCGCCGTCGATTTTTCTCCAACATGCCCTCTTGCAACTCCACAGTGGCATTCCCATAGTATGCCTTCCCTCTCATAATCTAGGATGCACCTTTGTAAAATTTTATCTAACCCCATCTTATACAGGTTTCTTGCTAATAGCTGATACTCTACTGCTCGAACTACTAAATGTCTTTTCTAGGCTGCCGTATATTCATTTGGGTACTGTCCTGTTATCAGATGGGTTACTATCTGGTCTCAGTAGTCTAGGATGACTTCTACTCTAAAAATATCAGAATCCAACAGCTGATCATCCAGAGACCCTCCACTTTCTCCATTTTATAGCCTTGACAGGTGGTCAGGCCCCACATTCATTCTCCCAGGTTTCACTATCACCTCAAAGGTGAAATCCTGAAAGAGTAGGAGCCATCTACAGATTCTTCCCTCCAAGACCGGTTTTTTAACTAGGTAATTTAAAGTTAAATGGTCTGTGAAAAACTTAAACATACCTCCCAGAAGGTAGTGAAAGAAATTTTTAAGGGAATACACCATTTCCAACGCTTCGCACTCTGTTGTGGCGTAGTTCCTTTCTGCTGTTGATAACTCACGAATTGAAAAATATACAGGGTGATCAACTGAAGTGTCTCCTGGTTGAGCCAGAACTACTCCAAGTGAGATGCTGGAAGCATCAATGTGGACATGAAATTGCTTGTCCCAATTAGGTTGAAATAATATTGGCGCACTTTCCAACCTTTCTTTCAAGGCATTCAGGGCTGTCGTGCAATTTTCTGACCAACTGAACTACTCTGATTTTTGCAACAACTTTTCTAATGGGCTGTTATCTTTGGATAGTTGCGGATGAATCGCCTATAGTAGCCTGTGTGGCCTAGCAGTGACCTTAGTTGCTTCATAGTTTCTGGCGCCTCCATGTTAATTATAACTGCCACCTTTGTTGGATCAACACAAACCCCTTGTTTGCATACATGTCCTAGCAGTGTTCCAAAAGGCACTGCAAAGATGCACTTCTTGAGGTTTAATGAAATATGGAGTTGCCTACATTTGTAAAAAATTATCCTCAATAAAATTTCATGGTCCTTTAATAAGCTATAGACAATCCAGTCATCCATATAGACTTCCAGGAATTTGTGGATGTATTCCCGAAACCCTGCTATCACAATTCGTGAAAATACTGCTAACGCGTTTTTCAACCTGAATGGCATTAAATGATATGCAAATGAACCCCATTCGGTAGTGAAAGTTGTATTATTCTTATCATCTTTAGCTATCCTTACCTGATGGTATCCTGAAAATCCATTCGTAATGGAATAAGCCTCATTCCCCGCAACGTTGTCGAGAACTTCAACACTGAACGGAGTAGGGAGCGGGTCATGTATGCACGCATTATTCAAGCTCCTATAGTCAACACAGACTCGAATTTTAGACTTATCCTTTTTACTTTTTATGAATATAGGACCTACCCATTCCGCTTCTTCCACCGGGAATATTAACTCTGCCTTTAGCATCTTGTCAATCTCTGCCTTGCCCTTTTATTTCACTCTTAGATTCAGATGATAGGGTCTGTGCTTGATTGGTCTTGCATCGGGCTTCAAAATTATACGCATCTCCCCCAGGTCTTCTTTTATTCCTTTCAACTCCACTACTGAAGATGGGAACAAGTCTTCATATTCTTTTAGCAGATTGAATATCTCCTTAGTCGTCTCGGCATCCAAATAATCACCAATTGATGCAAGTTTGGGCTTTTCCTCTGTCCCAATGTTCATTTTCTTGGTCTTTAGTGGTAGTTGTTGTTGGATCTTCTTTAATATCCCACTCCCCCTCCTTTTCCTTGAAATACAGATGTCTGAGACCTTCTAGATCATCATCAACCATCTCGCTGTTTATCTTTTTGCATGCTATTGACTGTATGATGCCTTGGTTTGGAAGCAGTTGCTCTTCCTCCTCTTGAATCTCCGGGAAGAACAATACCTTTTTAATGGCCTACAATGCTTGGGTGACTGGTTCTATTTTTCCTTCAAACAAGAAGCATTGTGTAAATTTATCCACAACTGATTGCAAATTATTGGTTCCTCTTTTCCTTTCTTCAGTTAGGTACCAAGCCCGTGGAATCAAATCCAGTGAATGTATAAACTTGTGTACCCACAGTTCTTCCGGGTATCCTGCATTTTTCCATTGATTCTCACAATATTTCAAATGTTTTCTAGGGTCTGAGTCCCCTTGATATTTTTCTATGAAGTGTGGTCCTTCTTCTTCTTCTTTGAACTTGGCTTTCAATGCTGCCGCAACTTTGTCCCATCGTGACAGTGAGTTGCGGTGGTTACTCCACCACCTTGCTGATGTGGATTGTAACGCCATATCCATGAGTGGTACCCTATGGTTCGTTGGTACCTTATCTTCTATTCTAGCAATAAAAGTGTTTACAACGTTCATATTTGACAAAGTTGGATAATCTCTTACCTCAGTCCTGATCCAATTGATCCTTCTGATGTTGGTGCACCTTCTTGTATTAGTCTCATATCCCCCTTGCTGACAATCATCCCAGGCTATCTCTGAGTCTAAGTCTGAGCTTTGAATACTTTTCCAACTCATAGATCCCCTTGCTGTCGAGTTGATATAATCTTCCCTTTTCCCTGCAGTCATTTGATAAAGATGATCCAGACGCTGAGCATCTTCTATGTTGTTAACAGACTTTGTGTATCAAGGACCTTGATACGGGTCGAGTGGCTGGGTGAACCTAACCTCTCCGTCTTAAAAGATCATTAGTTCCTTCTTTAAATCTATTACTGCATAGTTTTCAAAATCCCAATCGATCCCCAATAACGCTGGATAGGGATCTTTATCCCCCATAATTTCTATCACCTCAAAGTCCATGTATGTCTTTACCCCCGCAATGTCGACTTCGACCTCCTCCAGCTTGCCTATGGGCACAATGCAGTACTGGTTTGCAATATGGAGTTGAATTGGTGAGTAGGTCAGCCCTAGTCTTCCCAATGCTTCCCATATCTTCCTTGGAAAAATATTTACATCTAACCCTAGGTCAAGCATTGTGTCCATAATTTGGAATCCCGCAACTTGAGTGTTTACCCAGAATTCTTTCCCTATCCTTTTCTTATTTCTTTTCAATCTCTGTATGTATTTTTGTGTTGCGTAATTTTGTATAAATTTGAATAATAGCTGAATTATTCACCGAGATTATCCTGATTACACACTATTTAAGCTTCATGCATAATACATAACCTCTTCTACAATTGATCATCAATATGCGGAAATAGAAACAGTCGCATGCGCACTTAAAACAATAATCAAGCACACATATCAACACAGTATGTAATGGGGAAAGCAATAGCTGAAAACCCCCAACTATCTGTATATTATAATTATATAGAACATGTAACAATACATAGCACAGAGCTCTCACAGCTCTCAGCACTATCTCACATGCTACACACAAACTAGCACGGAAGATGAACAAGTCACAGGTTCAAATCTCCTCCACAAGTTTGCCTGCCTCTATTGCGCAATCCAAGATGAATAATGATGAGATCCAAGTTCGAATCCCACTAGCTTCAACTGCACAATCCTCATTGGCAATCTCAATCAATGTGTGTGCAAATCTCATGCACAGCCATAGTCACAACTGATAGTAGACTCACCCTTTCACCCACCTCTAACATTGGTCTCCACTGAACTGTCCATGCATTGCAATTAACTGATGTGTTCTTTAGTTGATTTATGAGTTAATAATTAGTGAATTAATTAATAATTAATTCACACCACTCATCACTAGTGTATTTGTCAGTTAGAATAAATACAACTAGTTCAACTAAGTTAAACCGAACACAACTCCACCAACCGTCTCATCAACTCCACCAAACTCTGCCACATGAGTTCTAACTGAAGTCAACCATGCAATAGCTCAACTAACCCTTAGGAAAAGCATATTTCCTTTTGTCAGATTCATGTGCCACATCCAAGCATCAAACTGAAGTGCTCCAAGAGGATAAGATAATGTTTATAGTCTAAATATTATTAAGGGTTAATAATATTTGACTGCTCTATTTTTAGCTCGACAGTCTAAAAATAGAAACCGCCCAATGTCTAAAAATAGAGGTCCATCTATTTTTACCAACTTGACCAATCATCCATAAATAGCATCCTGCAACTCATAGACCATGATCCATATGTCTAAAAATAGACTTTGTGCCAAAAATAGCCTGCGGGCCCACTTAGTGAAGGCAACTTCTTTTCACTAAGCTCCATCATCTTGTTGCATTTTCAACACTCCCTCTCAACAAGATATGGATTATCTGCAACCCCTATCCTACCTCTTTGGTATTCGAATTTTCTCCTGGTGAGCGCCTTCGTCAAGATATCAACATCCCGATCCTCCGTGGGAATGTATGAAAGTAACATGATTCTCCGCTGCACACAATCTCTGATATGATGGTACCTGATGTCGATGTGTTTGGATCTATCATGAAATAATGGATTAGCCGAGAGTTTAATGCAACTTTGGTTATCATAATAAATCATAGTAGGCTCCAAGTGTGACTCGAACAACCCGACCAGGATCTTCCTCATCCATATGGCCTTGCATGCAGCCAAGCTTGCTGCCATATACTCAGCCTCTGCTGAAATGAGTGCCACGGATCTCTGCTTCTTGATGTACCAAGAAACTGCTGTCGACCCGATACTGAAGATCCCTCCAGATGTGCTCTTTCTGTCCGTTGGGCTCCCTGCCCAATCTGCATCCGTGAAGCCACATAGCTTCACCTCATCCTCCTGTCTGTACCACAAACCATATCCCGATGTGCCTCTAAGATAACACAATACATGCTTGCCTGCCTTCCAGAAGAGCTTGGTAGGCTTAACCATAGCTTGTGAACGCTGGTTAACAACATAGCATATATCGGGTCGTGTATTGACCAGATACATAAGCGACCCCACCAACTGTCGATAAACAGTGGCATCCACTACCTCCGCAGAAGTAGCATCCTCCTTCCTCCAACCTCCAGGAAGAGGAGTATCAATAGGCTTTCAGTCATGCATGTTGAACTTCTCCAGTATCTCCCGGGCATACTTACCCTGAGAAACAAACAGTCCTCCACTACGCTGCCAGATTTCCAATCCCAGGAAATAATGAAGTAGGCCCAAGTCCTTCATCTCAAACTCTCTTGAAAGATCCTCCTTGCATGAAAGTATCAATAACTCATCACCTGTCAAAATCAGATCATCTACATACATTACAATGATCAGCAACTTCCCCTCCACCACAATCTGGTATAGGTTAAGATCCGCCTCACTCTTGGAGAATCCAAGTCCAGTGAAATAACTATCTATGCGTGTGTACCAAGCACGAGGTGCTTGCTTCAACCCGTACAGTGCTCTCTTGAGTTTGCACACATGCGACTCACTCTTGAATATCTCGAAACCTTCGGGCTGCTCTATGTACACCTCCTCCTCAATGACTCCGTTGAGAAATGCAGTATTCACATCCATCTGATAGATGTGCCACCCCATCTGCGTTGAGAGAGCTAGGATCGTCCGTATGGAAGAGTACCTTGCGACAGGTGAAAAGGTCTCCTTATAATCGATCCCCTCGATCTGTGAGAAGCCATGGGCAAAAAATCTTGCCTTGTACTTCTCCACACTCCAGTCAGCCGCCTGCTTCACTTTGTAGATCCATCTCGAACCCACCACTGATTTCCCCTCCGGTCGCGAGACAATCTCCCATGCACTGTTTCTGACAATCGAATCATACTCTTCCACCATGGCATCTACCCATGCGGGGTCCTCCACAGCTTCCTCGAAAGAGGATGGCTCTGTCACGACACATTTGCTCACAAGAGCCATGTATACAGTGTACCGGTCTGGTGACTGTCTCTGTCTGCGCTGTGCTGTAGGTGCTCCTACAACCTTCTCTGCATCTTGAGCCAGTCGCTCAGCTTCTGTAGTGCGCTTGTGCCCTCTGATGGTTGGCGCTGCATGAGTGGTCTCTTCCACTCCATGAACTTCCTCATGTGGCTGATCCACATCCTGAAGCTCATCCTTAGGAACTAATAGCTCCTCATCTGCATGCAAGTGTGGCTCCCTCTCAAGCGAACACTGCATGGCTTTCTCCTCCTGAAATTTGATATCTCGTCGCACAACAATCTTGCGACTGTCTGGAAAATACACACGATAGTTGTGGGGCGTATCAGTGTACCCCACAAATATCCCAACCTCCACGGTCGGATCCAGCTTCTTTTTGGCGTCCTTCGTCATATGCATGTAGACAGGTGAGCCAAAAATCCTCAAATGGGAAATATCAGGCCTCTTGCCAGAAAACGCCTCCTTCGGTGTACCCATGCCAAGTATCTTGTGAGGACAACGGTTCTGCACATATACTGCAGTATTTCATGCCTCCGCCCACAAGTGAAGGGGTAGGCCCTGATCATGCAACATCGCTTGTGCAGCACTCACGATCATTCTATTCTTTCGCTCAGCAACCCCGTTCTGCTGTGGGTTATGAGGTGCGATGAGCTCTCTCTGAATCCCTTCTACGCTGCAAAAGTCCTTGAATTCAGCAGAGATGAATTCACCACCATTGTCGCTCCTAAGAGCCTTCACATGCTTCCCCGATTCCTTCTCAAACAACCTTGAACTCAGCGTAACTTTGATCCTCAGTCGCTCTTCTTCTGCATGAAGAAGATCCAGCACTTCCGAGAGAAATCATCAACAAAGATCACATAGTACTTGTGCTTTGCTGTCGAAGCCACTGAGAAAGGTCCACACACGTCTATGTGGATTCTCTCAAGGATCGTCATGGTGCGACTATCCTTCTCGTGAAAGGTGGCTTTCACAAATTTTCCCAAGGTACACCCCTTGCACTGATCTGACTGCGCAAGAGTTCCCTTAGGAAGCCCAGTAGAAATCTGCTGCAGTATCTTCAAAGCTCCATGGTGAAGGTGGCCCAATTTCCGTGCCACAACTCGCCATCATCTCGGCTCACCACTCCTTTCGCCTTGCATGCCATTGTTGCGCAACCATCTACTTGTAACTGATAAAGGTTCTTGACTCGAACCCCTATCTTTCGGGTTTCTCCAGTTGTCTTACTGCGCAGGAAAGCCTTTCCCTCGTTGAAGACCACATCATACCCCTTGTCTTCCAACATCGCCACAGAGATCAAATTCTTCATCAATCCTGGAACATGCAATACTTCCTTCAATATGAAGGGTTTACCAGACTCCCTCTCAAAGGAAATGGTACCGATACCGGTCGCACTGTATCTACCATCATCGCCCATCTCGATGTGCACTCCAAGATCTTTCTCCTCCAGATCTGAAAACAAATCCCGATCTCCGGTCATGTGAAATGACGCACCACTGTCCAAGAACCATACTGATCCCATCACACTTGAAACCAAGCATGCGATCAGTGAAAAATCCAGTTCAAACTGGGAGGCCAATGCCTCTCCCACTGCAGATCCAGCAGCCTTCTTATTTTTCTTCTTCTGCGGACAATTTGTGGCATAGTGTCCGTGCTGGTGACAGTGAAAACACTTCACCTTGGACATGTCTTGCTTCTTGCCTTTCGCACCAGACTGAGAAGCTTTCTTGCTCTTCCCTTTCTTTGCTTTGGCAGCCAAAGCGCAATTTTCTTCATCAGATACCTTTGATGAAGATCCGTCCCTGGTAGTCCTCCTTATCTCCTCTTGCATGAGATCCGCCCAAAGTCGCTCCCATCCCGGCAACTTCTCCCGACCATTGACAGAGTCCTGATAGGAATGCCAAGCCTTCGGAAGACCAAGGAGAGCCAGTTCTACCATATCCTCTTCTTCGACAGTCACCCCCACACTTCCCAGCTCATCTCTGCATTGAGTGAACTTCGTGAGGTACTTGGCGATACTGTCGCCTTTCTCCATCTTAATGTTTCTGAGTTTATCCTTGAGCGCCAACTTCCTCTGGTCGCTCTTGCTCTAGAATAGATCTGTCAACGCTTTCCACATCAAGTATGGAGAAGCTTTTCCATGCAGGCTGGATACAATGTGATCCTTCACGCCCTCTAACAGAATCCTTCGACATTTCGCCATCTTCTTTTGCCAAGCCTGAACTTGAGCAACATCAGTAGGCTTTGGGACCTCAGCATCTATGAAATCCTTCAGCCCGTTATCATCTAATACCGCCTCCATTCTGTCCTTCCATGCAACATAATTCGAACTGCCCTCAAGGGCATACTCGAGTCACAAACCATTGAAATACATTTCAACTCTGGCACCAAGAAAACAAACTGCTGCAAAATTCGAATTCCAAGCTCAAAACTCAACTGCTTCTGGATCTGTGAGAACAAAGTATTTCTAGCACAAAGATCGACTGTAGGGGCGTTTACTGGATATATCACCTTTCAAAGAAAGGATGGATCTAGAGGCTACCTGGCCCGCTTACAGACTTTGTCTACTGAAATAAATTGTAATCACTGTAATAGATCCGATGATCAATTTTCGCTCTGATACCATGTAGAAATTTGAATAATAGCTAAATTATTCACCGAGATTATCCTGATTACACACTATTTAAGCTTCATGCATAATACATAACCTCTTCTACAATTGATCATCAATATGCGGAAATAGAAACAGTCGCATGCGCACATAAAACAATAATCAAGCACACATATCAACATAGTATGTAATGGGGAAAGCAATAGCTGAAAACCCCCAACTATCTGTATATTATAATGATAGAGAACATGTAACAATACATAGCACAAAGCTCTCACAGCTCTTAGCACTATCTCACATGCTACACACAAACTAGCACGGAAGATGAACAAGTCACAGGTTCAAATCTCCTCCATAAGTCTGCCTGCTTCTACTGCGCAATCCAAGATGAATAATGATAAGATCCAAGTTTGAATCCCACTAGCTTCAACTGCGCAATCCTCATTGGCAATCTCAATCAATGTGTGTGCAAATCTCATGCACAACCATAGTCACAACTGATAGTAGACTCACCCTTTCACCCACCTCTAACACTGGTCTCCACTGAACTGCCCATGCATTGCAGTTAACTGATGTATTCTTTAGTTGATTTATGAGTTAATAATTAGTGAATTAATTAATAATTAATTCACACCACTCATCACTAGTGTATTTTCCAGTTAGACTAAATACAACTAGTTCAACTAAGTTAAACCGAACACAACTCCACCAACTGTCTCATCAACTCCACCAAACTCTGCCACATGAGTTCTACCTGAAGTCAACCATGCAATAGCTCAACTAACCCTTAGGAAAAGCGTAGTTCCTTCTGTCAGCTGCATGTGCCACATCCAAGCATCAAACTGAAGTGCTCCAAGAGGATAAGATAATGTTTATAGTCTAAATATTATTAAGGGTTAATAATATTTTACTGTTCTATTTTTAGCTCGGCAGTCTAAAAATAGAAACCGCCCAATGTCTAAAAATAGAGGTCCATCTATTTTTACCAACTCGACCAATCATCCATAAATAGCATCCTGCAACTCATAGACCATGATCCATGTGTCTAAAAATAGACATAGTCTAAAAATAGACTTTGCGCCAAAAATAGCCTGCGGGCCCACTTAGTGAAGGCGACTTCTTTTCACTAAGCTCCATCATCTTGTTGCATTTTCAAAACATTTGACTCCCTTGGTCCCGTGGTCTCCTGCACCACCATTTCCAGGTTCTGCTTTAACTGTTCCAACATTGGTGTGTTGGTAACAATATTTAGAAATAGACGGAACCATTCTTCAATCATAGTACTTGTACTAGCTTGGTTCTCCTTATCTTCCTTGGCCTGTGGAAACTCAATGCCTTTGCTTCCCCCAAGTTGGGCAAATGTTTCCACTGCTTCTTTAAAGTATTGCTTTTGTCTTTCTGGCTTTAACATTGGCTTTGGAGATGCTAGCCTTATCAATTTTATCGGGTCTGTTGTCTGTGCAACTTCCCCAATTCTTTTCCCTCCTCGTGTCACTATGGCTACATTCTGCATAGCTTGAGCCTCTATTATTATTGGCTCTTCATTCACCAGATTTGTTCCTATTTGTTTGGCTCTTTCTTCCCATTTTTTAATGAGCTCTGGGTAATATTCTATTGCGTGCATGTTAACTCTGCACTTAGAGCACCAGGGTCTTCTAGGAAGTGGACATTCCCTAGCTATGTGACCTTCTTGGTCACGGTTGTAACATTGTACTAGCCCTCTTCCTCTAGCTTGGCCTCCTCTCATGCCTCCCACTCCTCCTCTAGGAGCCTCATTCACTCTATATGAAGGCCTGTCCAATCGTTCCGCTAATGCGTCTATAGCCCTACACTGCTCTGTGATGTGCGTTGTAGAAGAACATAAATCACAATATATGTTGTTTGGAACGTTGGAGTATTTCTGCAAGATTGGGCATAGGCGGGGTGGATGACCCATGCTTTTGCATATCTCACAATATTCAATTGCGGCTTGATTCTATTGCGCGGGAAATATCGTGTACTGATGTTGCGGCGGATATAATCCCTGGGTGTTTATCTGAGAAAATCCTCCTACTAGTGGAGCTCCCTGTGCCCCTGCTGCTAATGTCCCCACATTCTAGCCCCGCAGCCTTAGACATTCGGTTACCATGTGTCCCTCCATTAGACATTGCGTACACCATAAATTTGGTCTTGCCGACCACATTGGTTGAATCTCTTTCAACTTTTCTGTTAGGCTAGCTATCTGATGTTGTAACCCCAGTAGGGAAGGGTCTTGGGCAGATGCTCCTCCTTTAAATTCTTTTGGATATCTCGCCATGGCCTCTATCCTCATAGCTTTCTCCACTACGTCTTGTAATGTCTCGATCTTCTGTTGTGTTAGCGGAGTTCTTGTTAATGGAAGAAGGGCCTTGATGAACCAATCTCTCTAATGGTTTGGTTCGATTGGATAACTCAGTTTTCCAATCACATATTTGAATCTCCTCATTAGATCCCACACAGTTTTCCCCTCTCGCTGCTTGATCTCCCACATCTCTGACAAACCCTACTGATCTGTTTGGGGTAATTTGAATTCTTTAATGAAATCTCTCTTTACATCATCTATCGCTGGTTTCTGATGAGCTTCAGACCACTTAATAAACTAGCGTAGAGCTCTCTCCCTGAGATTAGTTTTAAATTCAATCAACTTACCTACCTTTGGTGTCTGCCGAGCCCTCCATATGGCCTCGCAAAGGTACCAGTGTTGTTCCACATCATCATTACCGCTCCTAGAGAACTCTGGGTAACGGGTAAATGATCCTGCCATGCTTTCTTGTGTGGGTGTTACTAGAATAAAAACCCTGTATCCCGGTTGTGAATGGTATTACTAGCACTACTACTAGTGTGTATTACTACTGTAGACTGAACACTATTCAATTTACTCAATTCCCGTAACTTAACAAAAATTTCACCTAGTGGCTGATAGAGAACTAGGGGAAGTTCGGGACTAGAGCTACTTGAACTTTGGGGAATAGAGTCACCTTGGGTTATGGGTGCCGACCCCTCTTAGAATAGTTGCTCCATCGCAACATGAAACTCCACATCAGACATCTACTCGGGGCGCGCGTCATCTCTATCGTACTTCTTTCCCTTCTCTGTTTATGCTGGGCTCTTATACACCTGCCACACTTCCTTGATGGTCCCTCCTATATCTTGGGAATCCATCTGACCTTCCATCTCCTTTGTCATCTGAGGCGCCTTATCCTTGTCCTTTCTACTACTTTCCTGCTTCTTCAACTCCTTCATCACCCTTTCCCGCCACTTCTCAGCAATTTTCACCCTCCGATGTGCTCGTCGTTCCCTCAACCTACTGGAGGTCTCGGCATCCATGTCCTATTCCCCTCTCCAACGTAGCATCTCTCCCTCAGCTCCTTCCCCCAGTACTGGAGGTTTAAGTCTCCATCTCAGATTTTTGAAACTCCATCAATCCTTCGTCTACCATCAAGGCTTTGATCCATAGAGGGATCTCATTCAACAACTCTCTGCATAATCCCAATCTAAATATGTCCTCCGATTTCAAGAAATACTGGTAACAATCAACTGCGAACTCCACTATGTATCCTTCCAAGGTAGATTTCACCTAGAAATATACAGCTCGGGTCAAATCAGTATCTAACCGATGGAGTGCCACCAGATCTTCGTGCAACCACTTGCGGCAGACCTTCCACAAGCTTCTTTGGACCGTCTTGGCCTGTAGTCTCCATAACCAGTTGTAGAGCTCCTCTGGAGACTTTCCCCAGAAGATCTCGTAGATATCACTAGTGGATTCAGAGAAGAGAACTCAATTCTTAATAACTTTCTCCCTTTGCTGTCTCAACTCCGCTTGCTATGCTATGAACTGATCTAGGTGGTTATCCCACTAGCTTTGTATTTCTCTCTCGAAGATCTATGATACCATGATCTAGTTCCAAAATGGAATTTCAGGTCCTAGCAATGGAACCATTTTTTGGCGAGGAAGAAGGTCTCTTGGGCAAGACCCAGGTTCAGGATGGAGGCCAACAAGGTTTTCCGCAGTAGTCTAGCACAACGCCGACATTTTCACTCTACTCCGAAGATTAGAGAGTCTCACCTGAGGTGTGCCGTGACCTTACTAAGATTAGGATCAGATCAGGTATCGATTAAGCATGACATATAGAATAAAACAGATAGAACTAGGTGCTCCGAATAGGTATAAATACTCTGCAAATGATAATACTCATTAACATATTCATGGCTAATTTTTTTTTTTAAAGTAACCCACACATTCAACTGAATCAAAAACACATTACAGAACTCAGGACACCAAACCTAGATCATATTATATTGCATTAAGACAAGGGACAGTTACATTTCTCCGCAGAGCGATCCTGGCAGAACAGATTACAAGATTATCACATATGATAGAATAGAATGAACATAGAGAACATAATGAACAAAGCGAACAAAGCTCTCCTACGACTCCCTTCCTCTGATCCCTACTGTGCCAATCTCCTGTCTCCGTTGACCGACTGCCTATTTGTTCCTTTTCCAACGCGACTATCAGTTCTCCCTTCCTTTTCACTCTGCTTTTGCTACATCTCCCTCATTACTGGGAGTACTCTGCTTGTTCTTTGTCACCTCTCCCATCTGTGCCTGTTTCTGCAACAGTCGCGCCACCTACTCTTCAGCTCTTCGCAACTGTGACAACTTTCTGTCTACCGTGGTTGCTCTCTGCAACTCAAAATCGTTTTATTTCAAAACAAAGGCCCCAACATTAGAGAGCCTCAAATGTGCTTTCCACTCGAGGGTGCATTGAATATTAGTTCTTTAAGGATATCTTTAAAATATGTCAAAGTAGTGGTTTATGATATCACAACATTAATGCTTATATCAAATTTTTTGTTTTTCCATGATAGTGGTGTTTAGGATAGAATATTAAATCACTGACGCTACCAAACCAAGTATCACAACTTGTTTTTCACAACGAAATTATAAACAACAATAAATCTACTAGTGCACAAAATATACACAACTTTTTACACAAATATGTACAATAACCCAACTTTGTTATATTAATCAAACTGATATTACAATATTCTAGGGCTCTTGTTCCAATGATAATGGCCCTCATACATCCACTTATACAAGATATACAACAACTAGGAATTTGTGTCTGTCGTGAGTACCACCAATCTACCTTGAGCAAGATACTTTGACTATTTAGCTGATGTAGAGCTCCTCATAGCTGTCTTGGTCATACCTTGTACACATCTTCTCAGTCCTTCGGGTCTGCATTTGAGGCATCTGCTTCTATCAATGCTCCAAGTTCATCTGGCCACTAAATCTCAACTCAACAATATACTCTCTCGTTGACCGCTTGTCCATCAATGCATCAACACATAGAGACTCCTATTGAGTTGTTCAAAACTACGTTTGTGAACAAATCTCATCTGCCCATTGCTGCTCCTTAGCTACTTAGGGACTTCAACCCACTATAGTCTTCCTACGGTGCTCCAATGAAGACTAACATAGGGCACAAAGGGCTTCCACCTATCACTGCAAGACGTCCTTCTCCCACAATGAACATGGGTTACAAAAACTACTCATCTGTATGATCAAACCTATGAGTTCCAACAAACTGCCTATCCTAGCAACCCTTAGTCCATCAAGGAACTGCATATAGGGCTTTGCACTTGGGCACTTTCACACTACCCTCCATAAAAATTCAAATGCCCAATAAAACACCAAACATCATGTATTTCAAATCTGCTCAATCATCATCAAACTAGAGCTATGAAGCTACACCCTTTGATCTATAATAGAGGAGATATTGCGCAAATTTAGGCAACTAATCACCACTATATCATCTGCTTACTGGTTAGGGCTTCTAACATGTCATGTCAACCCTACTTCTTGGCAGCTACAATCCTCACAAACAACCACCTAATTTGATCCAACTCTAGCATCCAACACCTATCAAGAAACCAACCATAAACACACCTTTTATGCTCACTGTTTTAGCTATGCTCCTCTTCTGCTGACTTTGGCCTAGTTAGGGCAAGACACTAGTCATATTCAACACTTCTTCCACTGCATAAATGATTCAGATTTATGCAAGAATGCAACAAAATACATAAATAACCATAAACATAGAAATACAATGGAAATAAGGCTTCATTTCATTAATATCAAATCACAGAAATATGCTTACAAACATGATGGAAATAAAATTGCTAGGGTGCTGGTAGCGAATCTATGAGAAGAGATGTGGCGGCTACAAACCTCTGACCTCTGTTACAATGAGGCTCGAGGGCCTATTTATTATGGATAAACAATGGAGAACTCTAAACGTCCAAAAACCTAACCATAGGAGATGAAGCGCCAAAAATATGGGCCCCGTTTAGGTAAATTGGTGTTTCAAATTTTTGGGGACGTAAATTCAGCATACTATCTCTATTTGGGGCTTCAAAATGGCTCCGGAAGTTCAGGACCCAAAAAACTGCTAAAAGTAGTAAGTTGTGAAAAAAACTGAAAGAGACAATGGTGGGGCTTGTTATGCTCCTATAAAAATAGGTGTCATATATCATGATTGAGTTGATGGGCTATGTAATATGTTCATACATTTCCTTGTTGCAAAGGTTTTCCATATTGTCAAAAAATCAAAAAATTTAAAAATGTAAAGAGGGTATACCCTAAAAGAAAAATCAAAGGGTGAACAGAATAAAATGGCCAAAAAATGAAAGAAAATGAACCCCACGAAAAGAAAGGCCAAGGAAAGTGTGCAAGTCTAAATTCCACTACTTTTTTCTCTTATGTAATAAAAAAATTGTGTGCAACTTGTAACTTATGCCACAATTGGTGAACAGTCAAATATCTTAAGGTTGGCTAGTTCATGTTTGAATTTTATGTTTTAGAGATAGAGAATAAAATCTGACCAAACTGTTTAATCTTGGCAGATAAGTAGATAGGTAGAGTAAATAAAAGGAGCTCAACAGCTTAATCTGAGCCCTTGGATGTAATAAGGTTAGACTCAGATAGATTTCTACATGTAAAAGAAAAGAAAGTGTGATAAGGGTTTGCTAGTCTAAGTGCACCCTAATAAAGAAGAAAAAATGCTAGGTTAAAGTAGGTAGGGTAGGTAGATGATGTTGCAGAATTACATGTGATGGATAATGACTCTAAATGTGTTAATATTTACTTTCATCACAAGTGCAAGACAGACATTACACTGGAGGAATTTCAAGCAAAACAAGGTCAAATGATTAATTCCCCTTCTCATTTTCCCTTAAAATTTCACTAATTTCCCCTAAGTACTAAGGCATTTGAAAATTAGAGGGGCTCAAAGAATTTCTTTGACTTCTGGAGGGACCGGACCCTCGGCCCAATAATTTAAAAGCCTAAGTACTTAAAACCATCCATAAGTCATTCATTTACTTCCATAAGTCTTTTCCTAAGTAAAATCCTATTTTACTTAGGAAAATTGCACAATATCCCATAAAAACCCTTTTTCATTCAAGCCTAAGTTAAATACACAATCCTAATGTTTTTTTTACTTAGTGCTTTTTCATTCATATGACATATTAACTTTTAACTTATATTATTCATTTCCCCTATAAAAATCTACCTTTTCCCGTATTACTATAACTATGCAAAATCCCCAGATTTTACATATCCCGCCCCTTGGTTAAAATATAACCATAATACAGTATTAACATCAAAAAGGGATTAATTAACCCCCATGGTTAATTAATAACTTTATGGACCAAATCACGTTTCTCCCGATATGGGGCCCTCCCTCATTAAACTCTCGTCACCTCGCCTCCTCGATAGCCGTTCGATCAAGCCTTCCATATCCAACAGCCGTCATCCATATCGCTTGGCCCTCCACGACCGAACGTTAACGTGTGATCGTGGAGCAGTTTTGTAAACAGTACTCCGCCATGCGTCACAAAGTCTATGGAATTGCTGGCTCCCAGCCAAATACCGCTCGTCCCCAAAAGCGGTGTGATATCATACCGCTTACCACCCTCCGCATACGACAAAAAATAATTCCCGCGTACGTCATCCGCCCGAATAAAAAAAACCCCCGCCATACTTGAATTTGTTAATAAAACAAAAAAAAACGTCATTTTCATTATTCTATGTTGAGACCAGTGTTCCCAAGAAAAGAAATTCAAAGTCAAACTGTCGACGATTTCCAACCACCACCTTGCTAAGAAATTTGTAGCCGAACCAGTCCATAACCTGTCAGCTATTGCCTACACCTGTTTTTTCTTAAACACAGGTATTTATCCAATTTCTGCCAAACCCTGCAAATCTTGGTCTTATACTTTAATTCCATAGAAAAGGATTAAAATACAATATAATTCAGTCTTTTTTTTCACCCCATAAATTCCCAGACCTGTAAATTTTCCCATTTTCCACTGAAAATCCAAATTCCTTTCTGAATCCACAAGAACCAGAAATGGAAACCCCTGTGGCTTTGACTGTTGCACCCATGAATTCTCCCCACAAAGATTTAGACTATCTGCCTCTAGCAGATAGGGATTTCCAGATAAAAGACCTCACCTTTAGCGAAAATCCTCTCAGAATCTTTTGCCAAAGCATAAATAATTACCTGAATGGCTCTGATATTTTTGGATTGTGGGAGTCCAATCATCCAATGTATTTTTTACCCTCAGTTCATGTCTTTCCTGAAATAATTTATCACTGCCATGCCAATTACGACCCTAATCAACGAGCAGTTATGTCCCTAAGTCAAACCATTCTTTTTCCAATAACTGCTAAATCCATCAATGAAATGTTACAATTTCATCCCGGTCAAGCCCCGACTCCTCTTTCCATGGAAGATTTACTTGAAAAATCCACAAAATTATCCCAAGAAGAACTTAATCGCCTCTGTCAAACTTTCATGCTACAAGAACATCAGCCCAAAGGCCCCCCTCCTTATGGACATACCTTTTTCATAGATATGGGCAGACTTATAGTGAATATGATAACTTTAGTAATGGGATTCAACACTAGTGAATACGTTGATGAAATAACCCTAGTGTTGTTGTCAATTTTTACTCCTGGATAGCCCCCTGCTGTCAAATATGACTTTGCCTCTTACATTGCTGACAAGATTCAGGACCAATTCATGAGACTGGAAGATGAAAGAGTTTTCAAATACTCCACTTTTATATACCATCTTATGCTCTCTTATCAGTCAGAGAACTTCCCCTTCCCTGTCATGAAGCTTGACACCAGGGGAAATCCAAGGTCTGTAATCTTCTAGTCTGCAGTTTTCCATAGTTCTTTTAAGTCCCCTTACTCCTACAATGAATTCATTGACCTATTTGTTCACCCAACAACCACCTTATTAACAAGAGTTTCCCCTCCTAGGATTAATAGTGATATGAAGAAAATCCTCCAGCGCTCCAAGCAATACAGGATAGGTGATTGGTACCTATACAAGAACCATACAGAAATTAGGATATATGGGTGTGAGCTCTGCCCTTTTAAGCTACCAAATTATGTTCCAATAAGGCTCTTTTCCTTGGAATATTTCAGGCAAATGATAAATTCAGACCTGGTTCATTTTTATAATGCCAAGAAAAAATCTCAGCTTAGAATCAAGAGTCAGTTAGGCCCTTTTGTTTGTAATACTAGGGATGCAGGGAAAGAAGCAGAAAGAATTCTGGAATATTATCTTAAGTTTCAAAAGAGTTTTTTGTGGTTACCATATGACCCTAACAACTTTATATGTGATAGAATAATGAAGAACGAATTGTCACCATACATTCACCATAGGATTCCAGAGATTGAACAATTTGCAAACATGGATGAATGGATGGAAGGGACCCTAGTAGAAAAGGATAGTGAACAGGTCAATGTTGAGAATTTTATGAGAGATCCTGAGAAAATACTTAACCTGGATTGTTTTGGGCAAGTACGAAGACCAGGGATTGGTCCCTCCTCTGTTGGAACCTCCCAACAACATTCACATGAAATCAGCACACCAGCCACAACAACATCCAAAGGTAAGGAAAAAGTATCAGTACATAGGCCACAGAGCAATCCACAATGTCTGAGCAGCCCGAAACTTCCAAGGAATAGGCCCAAATGCAGACTTCTCCCACTCAGGTCAATGTGGCAGAACCTCCAATCTTGCAAACTCCCCTAAATGAGGAAATAAGTAAAAAGAGAGACAATGAAACAACTACCCCTACTAGTAGACCTTGAGAACAGCCTGGTACCAAAAGGCAAAGATTAAATCCCCTCTCAGAAGAAGAAATTGTTGAAGAGATCACTGATAGTTAGAGGAAAGAAGGAGTAGAAAGCCAACAAAAATTCCCAGTCAGTGGGACATTTACTAACTCACAGAAAAAGGAGCTAGAAAGACAACAAAGTGCAGAGGTATCATCCTTCAGACCACCAGTGAAGGACGTTTGGGATATCAAGAAGACATTTATAGACATAAAAGCTAGAAATTATCGATTGAGACGTCAAGTTTATAATCAATATTTGAAGATGCCCCCCACAAATCAACTGAGATTGATGTCAGCCTATGACATAAATGAAGGTAAATTGGTAATGAGTTATTTCAAGCTTAAGTACAACAACCTCAAACAACAGCAGACTATCTTAGAACCAATTTTGAAGTCATGGAAAAGGATATTCATCCTTTGGATCAGATTGAATTGCATAAAAAACTGGAGAAATGATTTATTCAACCTTGACTGGTAAGGGAATGATAGCCCAAAGATTGAAAAATTCCTTGGATAATACAACTGCCCAACTGCATCTGGAAAAAGATTCCTCCTAGGCCAAAGATAACAGAATAAAGTCTTTAGAAGAAATAATTGTTGGATTGGGTCATAATCCCAAAGATATTAAGGCTACAGAAGCCTTAATTAAAAAGAAAGACGATGATATTGCTGCCTTAAGGAAACAACTAAAACTGCCACCGTCAAGGCATCCATAGACTGCTGAGGTTATAAAGCAAAAATTTGAAGAAGAGCTGATGGATTTGCTCTTAAACTTAATGAACGACTGAATGAGACTGAACAAGAACTTGAAAAAGCATTGAAGGACAAGGAGGGAGAGTCGACCTCTCAGTTTTCCAATGTGATACCAGTAGTCTCAACAGCGGTCCCTTCTACACTTGGGACAACACTAGCACCAAACATCCCAGCAGCCACAGCAGAAGTGGTCACAGGTACAACAATAAGACAGTCAACATGACTAGCACAGGGCAACACTGCAAATTTGAGCACTGAGGAACTAATAAAATCAATGGAGGAATTGAAGCTCCAAGTTACAGAACTCCAAAAAGCAAAGGAACAATTTACTACCTTGGAACAAAATTATGATCTCTCAAAGATAAATGTTGCAGAAAAGACAAGAGAGATCAACATCTTAGAAAAATTGGTGACAGCATTAGAAAAGGATCTCACATTAGAGAAACCTTTGAAAGAAATCAAGGAAATTCTTTGGGCCAACATCACTCAATCAATAAATGATGTTTGGCCATCAATCCAAATAATTTATGAGAAAAATGATTTAGTTAAGATGGCTTTAGAAGAAATTCAAAATGCAAGGGCAGAATTAGGAAATATGCTTGAAGAAGCCAGGGAGCTCATACAGTTTTTAAATACCAAGAACAAATATTAGCTTGAAGAGCTGGGCATTCAAGATAGAACAGGGAGAATTTTGGAGGTAAAAAAGGTTTTTACTAAAAGAACTCTGATGCAAAACTTAGAAAGAAGGTGCTATGATATGTAGGAAGAAATCAATGCTTTTACGAAAAGATTTGATATTTTGCAGAGTAAAGGGTTGCCAAGTCCTTTAGTTACTCATGATAAACTAATGAGTCATCAAATCTATGTTGAGAAATTGAATAAGTATGTAGAAAACCAGGCAGGTCCATCAACAAGTTCATCAGCAGCAAAAGCGTTGCCTACAAGCAGAGTTCTTTATGACAGTCTAGAAAACTTGTTCTATGTCGAACATGAGGTAAAGCACTTATTTCCAATTCAGCCTACCTTTTTCCAATACACAGAAATTGATGAGACTCTGAGAAAGCTTCAAAGAACCAGAATACCAGAAACACAATGGTGGGAATATATGTTGGACATTTTGTAAAAATATCCTTGGATGAATTTTGGTTATTTACTACAGTAAGTAAAGGTAAAAAGGATAAATAGAGATCAAACAGGTCAAAGTGTATCAGTGCAGATAAAGAGTATCAGTAAAAATAGGGCAGCCAGCACAGAGTTACCAAAGAAGACAGCAGCAAGCCAAATCACGGGGCCTGATTCTAGCACACTCACAAAAATAGGAACAACACAACATCGATTTACCTTTTCTCCTATCTACGAGACTATCTGTCGCTATTTTCTTGTAACTTATTCATGAGTCATCCTAAAATATATCTCACTCTGTTAGGGATATTTTTTTAAACTTTTTTTATAAATACTCCCTCAATTAGAGTATTGAGGGGTGTTGTAACTCCTAGAGACAGCCTAGAGTTGCTATAGACCAGTGCCTAGGACATCTTATAATGTATGAGGAGCAGAGGGTGCATGACAGCGTTTAACATTTGAACAAGACAGGGCTCTCATACTGCTTCTTTATAAACAGAAAATAATATTTGAATGGAACCAAAACTTTAGACAGTTTGATGCTTAAAGAGTAATACTGGATGAATGTAATACTGAACTCAAACACTGCTGTATCAGACAACTTTAAGAAAATTCACAGTAAACGGGGCCGGATTCATGATATATGGCAGAAAAAGAAGATATATAAAGGTGGTTACTGAGCTGCATAGAATGAAGGAGATATTAACTGTTATGAAGACGACACCAAGAAGAGTTTCCCAGCATATGGTGGGCTTATATGACTAAGAATCCATACATGCTGATAACTTTCGTCAATAGCGCTTCGTAAGGGCCAATATAGTAGAAATATGTATGAAGTGGAGATGAAACACTGTATTATACCTGAGCCATTTTTAAAGTACCAGGAATTTTATGATATAAGTATCAGAAAGATAAATTCATATCAGAAACAACGGGACATTCGCATTCCAGAATATAATACCAGAGACATGGATGTAAATGAAATGAACAACGATATGGCAATAAACAAGAGAGAATTACACACTACCATAACACAAGACCGGAATCCTTATTAAAGTATAACTCCTTATCATTGAAGCCCAACGGGCTCTTCACATTAGCATTTGAGTCTTCACAAAACACATACAGAAAGTCCTTACACAGTCAATTTCTTCCCAAGAATTGGAACCTTTCTTTCTTCTTTTATCTACCTTATATAGGATTCCTCCTATTTCAGCGAGAAGATATTTCGGGGAAATATCTTCTTCGCATGAACAAAATTTGTTACAAGTCATTTTCATAACAACAAAATTTCATGATGGGGAATCAGCCCTCCCATCACGCGTAAACAGGCCCCGGGCCAATTTCAAAACGGAAACTTAAACAACTGTTTGATGTAAAAAGTAAAATGCAAGAGTGGGGGAAAAACAACCCACTCGAAACTTTGAAAGAAAATAAACTAAATGAAAGTGAAATAGGCCGTTTAGACCATATCATGAGTTAACTGAAAAGTCAGAGGTGAAGCTGAGTGGAAGCCGTTGCAGATTCTGGTGGAGGCACGTTTGCGGAGGAACTAGTATGCTGACCCATGAACTGTGTCAGTCTCTGCTGACTCTCAGAGGTTGGTTCTGGCATAACAGAGAGCTTTTCTACTTTGATAAAAGCTTCGCCGAGAGCGTGAATACTTGCCTCAGTAGGGAGCCGGTGTCTGATCATGTAAAGGAGATTAAACTCCTTTTTGAGGACTGTGACAATTGTACTGGCTTTGAGCTGAGTCGCTTTCCCCATTTGGAGGTCGGTCCTATCTCTTTCCGTTTGTAAACGCGCTGTGTATTGGTCTAGAAGCACAAGCACGGCAGGGGCAGTTGGTTCCCAACAGGAAGGGAGTCCGGCTGTGGTGATCTCATCCCATACCTCGTCAAACTGTTCGACACTGTTGGCCACCCGTTGAAGGGCCCTTGAAGCCGCTGCTCGAGCTTCCTCTTTATCGATGATCTTTTGACACTCAATGGCCTCTGTAAATTGACTGGAGACACCATGTTTCCCCAAGTCATTTGCCCTTAGTGCATAAAGAAATGAGATGTATTCCCCGGCGTGTTGAGCTCTGTTAGGCAGATCACCTCCTGCCTCCTGCAACTTTCTGTTGAGATAAGGAATAGTGGACTTGAGCTCCCCTATCATTGTCAAGAATTCCCATTGCTCGGTTACCGCCGTGATTATGTCTGACCAGATTAAGCTTCTGGCCTCGAGAAGGGTGAGATTCCCCTTTGCTCGACTCTTCATATCAGAAATGGTTTTGTGCTGCTCAGCCGTGACCTTTTTCTCTTCCTCGACTTCCCTTTGTAGCTCTTCAACTGTTCTGGCCTTTTCGGCCAGGGCGCCCTCCAATTCTGCGACCTTCTGCCTGGTCGTGGATGCTTGTTTCTCCAACACTTCGATCTCGGCTTTAGCTGTGGATAGTTGTGATGACACTGAGCTGGTCCCACTTGATGCTTCAGCCGTATGACAACTGTGCGAATCCCACCGAGTTTGTAGCTCCGTTGCTCTGTTTTCTAACTCGCCGATCCTCTTGGCCATCTTTTCCTTCTCTTCTCTCTCTCTGAACAGCCTAGCAGACAGTTCCTTTTTCTCTTCCTCCGCCTGTACCAATTCAACAGTCTGTACAGGATGCGAAGCCGGTATGCGAGCCTGTTTCTTTGCGGCTGTGATATCCTTCTGCAACTTAGTTATAAGTGCTGCTTGTGTACCTTTCCCTCCTTCATCTGAGTTTTTAATTTGATCCTGGAGATCACGCACCTGATGTGCGTTGGCACGACAAGCAGTCTGTTCCGTGACAAAAGATTCCCTCAGCTGGTCATATTTCTGTTCCGTCTTTTTTAACGCAAGGGTAATCTGCGATAGTTTGTCCTTCATCATGTCGCAGATCGTTTGGAACAGGTCGTTCATGTCGTGGACCGATACTTTCTTCATATCAATGGCCAATTCGAGCACCTTATAACTAGGAACATCAGAATTTGGGTCCAGGATGGCCTCCGCCATAGACAGTACCAGGATTTCAGTGTCTGCATTGATAGAGGCGGAGAGCCTGGTATGGTATTTTTCAACAAACCCCCCTAACTCAGCCTTGTATTTCTCTCGGATGGTTTTATTCGTCCGCTCCCTTTCGCTCGCCTTGGATGAAGTGGGCTCAATGATGGCCTGCGTGACCTCTGTGTAATCGGAGGAGGCGACGCTGTCCCTCAGCATTGTTATCCCCGCCTTGCCTTTATCGAATTCGCCAAATTTCGTGAAGGGTTCCAGTATTTGCCCTTCTCCTATTACTTCTGCTTCACTGGTGGCCACCCTCTGCCTCTTGGACGGTGGTGCTCCTCCGGAGGTACCTGCCTCTTCTTCGCCGGCGCCCCTGTTCACTTCCTCCTCTTCCCCTGTAGCAGATGAGTCTGTCTCCATCTGCGAAAACATGGGCCAAATTTCGAGGTTAGCCCTCCACTCCATAAATGGCCTCGGCTCATGTATGTATGGCGTAGACCTGTTTCTTTTTCTTTTATTTGAAATGATTTCTCGTGGGTCATAAGCCCAGCTTTTCCCCAACCTCAGGTCCATGTTTTGTAGCATTTTTTCAGCAATTGGGAGGGCATATCTAGAGTTTACCACGAATGGGCCGATTTGGACAGGAAGCCTTAGGATGTAGCCTTTCTTAGCAGGGACAAAGTGAAGCTGGTCGGCTTTGAGAGCTTGCCGGATGTACTCGAGGGCGTAAACTCGTCGGACGGGGAAAGCTGGCAACCGGTATGGAGCAACTTCGGCTCCATAGACCCGAATTTCAGTGTAATATTCATCAAGGAACCAATCTCTGGTACACTGGTATTTCCCAGCCTGTAGCCAGCGTTTCATTTCTGGGAAAACCCTAGGTGAAGGCATGTCGTGAATGATGGTGTAGGCGATGGACATGAAAGTGTTCACGAAGTTTGCATAACCCTCTCCCCTAGGTAAATGACGGATGGAGCAATTCCAGTCGAAGACTGGTCTAGGTTGAGAATTCTCAGAATAGACTCTATCTAACCCCAAATGGGCGAACTTATCTGCATGCTGGAACAGGAAGAGGTAGAACACCATTGAGCAAAAGCGAAACTTGCGGGCTTGAGGGAGCTCTTGGAATTGAGTTAGGATGGTTGAGGAGAGGAAACCCGGGATGTCCAATATAACCCCGTTCTGTGACATGAGCCATAGAAAGCGAATGCATACCATAGAAATGTCTTCCGGGCTCCCTATCCCCAAAAGGCCTGCGATGAGAGACAGAACAGGTTGAGCCTCTTCGACGAACAGACTTAGTGAAAATGGCTCCAATGTAGGCAGGGTAGTTTCCTGGTCGATGGTTATGGATGATATAAAGGCACGGCGAGCTTCCTTTGACTGCTTATTGAACTGGGTTAGCAAGGTTTCATCTTTGAAACTGAAGTATGTGTCGCTGGAAGGGAAACGGAGGGCCTGTCTGATAACATCGGGGGAGAGGGAAAAAATCACATTCCCCTGGGGAGAAACGAAAGCGTCCCGATGCACATCATAGGCATCCCTGAGCCAGATGATAAAATCAATACAAGAATGAACCTGGGGGGTGACTTGGTGGTAGAAGCCAGACGCGATAACTCGGAAACGGTCTGCATTTTTGCAATGGCGGCCAAAAAGTAGGGGTTTTATACTGAGTATGTCAAAAGGATATTTTGGGTCGCAGATACCAGACTGTAAGTCGCAAAGGGGTTCAAGACCAGGGGGGTTCCTAGACTCACGAACCTGGGGAGTTTCTGGCTTGTTCTTCTTGGGCGTTCCTCTTCCCATGGCTGTCATCTTAAGAATCCGAAACAGAGAAAAGAAACAGAGGGAAAATAGAGAATGGAATACCTGGACAGAGGGTGACACTGCTCGGGAAAGCGACGCGGGGAACTCTGACAGTGATTGGGGTAGACCAGGCGCTCTTCCCTACTTGGTATTTTCCGTAGAAAGTAACCTGCGTCTTTTTACCGGAGAGAAATACGGGAGTTTGTTACCACTGGAGCAGGCTGTTTGGGTTAAAAAGGCGGATGGGTAATATGACAGAAGGCAAGTGTCGTAAGGAAACTGACAATGAGACACGGGGCGCGTGGGGATTGGGGATATCAAGGTGTAGGTGTGCGCCTCGTGTCGGGTTAAAGGCTGGTATGGGTCTCAGTACCAGCTGACCTAATGAACTTACCTTACCTTTTATCCACATATGCTGTCCAACCGTTACGCATGATTTCCTTTGCCGAACTAACACCTGTCTTTCCCTACTGTGCGGGTCCACCTTTACTCTGCCACGCAATCACATCCTGTGGCCTATTCTTACCATCTCCTTTCCGCTGTGAAACTTTACCATGCCACGTGTCGTCAGTCCGCGGGGGTATGGGTCTCGTCCTTTCCCCGCTGCTCGACCCCCTCGGACTTTACACACATGCCTTCTTTCGTGGGGGGCGGCTCCTTTTCATGTTTCCGCTAGTGTTTAGCACTGCGTCCCCTTTTTACCTTAATATTTTCTGTTTATTTATTATTCGGCCCTTCACCGCTTTGTGTTGTTTGCCCATCGGCTTTAATACATGCGCTTTTCACCACCTTCTCCCTTTTTGACCCACTTTATTTTAATATTTTCCATTTGATATCAAACCTTAATGCGTAGCTTTTCCATCCTTTAGTACACCCGTGGCTAATGCTAAAGATTGAACAACAAGGGGGGTGGATTCTTAAACTTTGCTGTAATACTGATTATTTTGGAATAAAGTGCTGTTGGACAAATTTTACATGGCTAGCTAGATAAAGAATTGATGCAAAGGACTTTTCACAGGATTCTTGGGTCAGACATCAGATCAATAAGTCTTCTATCTCTTATGTTTTAAAGTTTTTATTTTTTATTATACCATCTATGTTTCATATCCGAATGATAAAGGAAAAAGAATAATTCAGAAAGTGCTTGAGTGCAATCTGTTTTCAATCGTTGTTATTCTTAATGTTTTCCTCTGAACTAGTATGAACAATGAATTCTTAATTGCTCCTGTTTCCTAGTTTATTCATTCTAATTATTTGGTAAAGAATTCTTAATTTCCCTTTATTAATAATCATTCAAGTTCCCTCTTTCGAATAGGATGAAGGATTCTTAATTTCCCTTCACCCATTTTGAGTCCATTCCATTTATTTTAAATCTTTATTTGTTCCCTATTTGATTACCTTTCCCTGTGAAACCCTCCCTTGTTAAGAAACCAAATCCAGTTAAGCCATATTCTTTGACTCCATTAGCCCAATGGCCTAAACTACTCAGTCCTACCATTCTGCTTTTGAATTCCACCTCTCAAACACAATCAAAATCCTTAAACTTTCATAACTAGCCTAATATCTTTCAAAACAAAGCTAAAAATTAAAGAGAGAGCCCTCTATGGGTAGAGATTGGCTAGATTCTGTACCTAAAAGTTGGTTTGTGGTTACCTCGGACCCCTTTCCTCTTCCCAACAACTTTAAGGAAATTCTGAGTGATAACATAGTGGCGACTCCACTGGGGATCGAACAATTTGCTTGTTACGATTGTTTACTTTATAAACTACAGACGTGGCCTAAAGTTAGCCAGGTAGCCTTTGAAATGCTCTTGCTTTGCAATTGCATAAGTAAATAAATGTTGCTTCAGTCTATCTCCGGTCTAGTTTATGAACTGAACATCCAGTTTCAAACACTTGATCAATTCCTCTAGTCAAATAAATCTTTAAGAAAATCTAAATCCAATATCTAAAACCTCTTAAAGAAATTGTTGAAGTTGATTTTTAAAATCCATTTAGACAAAAACAAAAAAAAAAGTCACCTAGAAACCTGGCTTCAGAAAGGACTCATTACACCAGGGCTAATCCTGATCCAAATCCACCACCTGTGTTTGAAAATCCTAATATGATCCCCAGAATTCTTAGGAGACAGGAGAGCCAAGAGAGTTTTGCTAGTTCTCGGCCTCTCTATAGATCAATATCATATCCTATGAAGTGGATTTACCTTGAGGACAAACCCTTTAATGAGCAATTTGAAACCTCTTTATTTGTAACTTTTTCTGAATCTGAGTTGGCCCACTTGGTTCAAGACCCAGTATTTATTGAAGATTTACAACTTGAATTTGTTACTTCACATCTTGAAAAATATTTACGGAACTCCATACAATCCGAGCTTACCTCTGAAGGAACACTAAATCTTTCTATGATCACTACAGCCTCTCCAAATTCATCAAAATTTTCTCAAACATCTCAAGCTCAAACCACCCCTTATACCCCTCCATCGACCACTCCTATATCAACCTCGGCTGTTGTTTCATAACTACCTACTGCAATGGCGAACATATATGCTCCCTTGGTATTACCAACCAATCCAAGGGCTATGCCCCAAGACTACCAAAGTAAAATCCCTCCATTTGATGGTTCTAGTACCTACACTGCACAACATCATACTACAAAATGACCGAATATTTTTAAATATATGAAATAGATGCGGATGATGTAAGAAAGAGAATATTTGTTCAAAGTCTGACTGGTGAAGTTAGAACCTGGTTTAGAGCCCTTCCTGCAAACAGTATCAATGACCTAGAAGCTCTTTATAGAAAATTTTTAAACAGATGGGAAAAGAAGAAATATCCTCTCCAAATCTTATCAGAATATAAAAACCTGAAGAGAGGAACACAAGAAACTGTGCAAGATTATTGCACTAGGTTCAATAATGTTTACAATGCTATCCCTCAAAACTTCAGACCTCTTCCGGATTTAGTATTAATCAAATTCCCTGATGGATTTGATTCTGATATGGCATACCAGCTTAGGGAAATATCTCCTCGGACTTTGGAAGATATGCAAAGTATAGCTGTCAGTGTTGAAGCCAACCTAATATCTAAACGAGCTAAAGCCAGAAGTGAAAGGAGGATACCATTAAAAGAAGAACCCTCGGCATTTGAGTAGAAACTGGATGCTATTATTAAAGGAATAGATAGGCTAGGAGATAGAGTAGAAACAATTGAAAGGAAATCTCCTTGGGATGGTCAACCGAGTAATACTGGGAGAAATCCAAATTTCAGAAAGGAGAAAAACCAAAACATTGGAAAGACTGGTCCTGACCAAAACATTAGGCCCCCATTCCAGGAAAATTATGCTGAAGCCTCAAATTTTGATGAACCAACAGAAGATACTCAAATAAACTTAATGGGACTCAATAATGAACAACAAGTTTTCTTGACCCAAGAGGATCAAGAAGCTCACATTCTCAAACAATTCAATACTCAGTCAGGAGAATCATTTGACTTCAGGGAGGGATAACATACAACCATTTATGAAGTCCACAAGAAATATATTCTGAGGAGAAAAAGAATTGATGCTCTTGAAACCAATAAACAGAAAGCTAGAAAACAACCCCTCAAAGGTAAAACCAATACTACCCGTGTACATATTATTTCTAGATCAGATCCTAATCCTGCTAACCCAATTATTTAAGATGTATCCGATAATAAACCTAATAACAGACAACTCTCCAATACTCTTCCTCCAAAAGGAAATGTAGAGGAACCTCTAGAAATTGATTTAGAAACAACCTCAGCCCACAACCCCACTCCTGAGAAGGAGAAAAATACAGAAAATATAGAAGATAAAGAGAATCCAACTCTCCGAAATACAAGAAATTAGATTGAAAAACCCTTTAATCTGGAGGCTGAAGTAGGCGAATTAAAAATAGCTGTTCCATTGTCTGAATTAGCTAAACATGATGTCTACTGAAGTCAAATCAATAGATCACTCAAGATAATTGGAAGTGAAGAATCAGTAAACGTTTTTTATGACCAACCTAAATTAATTTTTGGCCCTGAAGTAAATGGAAAACCAGTAAATGGAGGAACTCCTCCATTCTACGTAAGTTTAAGCATACATGACAAAATACTTCATAATGCCATGTTTGATTCCGGGGCATCTCACAACCTAATGCCCAAATCTGTAATGGAGAAATTAAACCTAGATATCACTAGGCCATACAAAGACCTCTTTTCTTTTGATTCAAGTCAGGTGAGATGTTTAGGATTAATCAAAGACTTGTATGTTTCACTGGTTCAATACCCTGCAAAAACAATCTTGATGGACATAGTAGTAGTAGATATTCCTCCAAAGTATGGCGTGTTATTATCCAGATCTTGGGGTGCAAAGCTTCAAGGATCTCTTCAATTGGACATGTCATACGCTACTATTTCAGTATTTGTCCACCCTAAGAAACTATACAGAGAAAATTTAATGAAATATGTAGTTAGTAGTCAGGAGAAACCCAAAAATTTCCACATCTACTCAGTACACTCTGATATGGATTCATTTATTCTTTATAATGCTGAAATTGATCCTCCCACTGAATTAGAAGTTCTAGCAGAAGAACCAAAAGAAATTACAAATGAAAAATATAGTGTTCAAATCTAGGAAATCTCTGAGAACAATGAAACATTAAATACCCAAGAGGAACAAGAAGAAATTAAAGAACCAGATCTCACTGTTAAAAAAGTTCCTGAAACTCCTGATACCAATTATGAACATGAAATTCTTTGGCACTTAGAATTTGATGGTTCAGTTAACAAATTAGGAGCGGGAGCAAGAGTTTGGGTGCACAACCTTGAAAATAATCATGCTGAAGGCCATGCCTACAGATTAAACTTTAAGTGCACCAATAATATGGCAGAATATGAAGCTCTTTTGCTAGGTCTTAAACTTGTCAAAATATTAGG
Source organism: Pinus albicaulis (assembly GCA_034641835.2). Lineage (NCBI taxonomy): Eukaryota > Viridiplantae > Streptophyta > Pinopsida > Pinales > Pinaceae > Pinus > Pinus albicaulis. Next base: position 825,386,587 of record CM076578.1, on the reverse strand, counting down.
GGAAATTAGAGTATCTGTCATAGGAGATTCTGATTTAATCATTCAACAGATCAAAGGCAAGTATCTAACAAATGATCCTAGACTGAGAGAATATAGAGGAACAGTTGTAGAGATACTCAATACTTTTCTGCAAGCTCAGCTCGCGAAAATCCCAAGAAAACAAAACTTGCATGCCCATAGTCTGGCAATGTTTTCCAGCACCTGCAAATTACCATTCAAACCTAATCATACATTCACAACCGAGATTAGACATAGACTAGCCATACTTGACAATTTAAAGAACTGGCAAGTGTTTAGAAGTGATGAGAAGATTAAAAATTTCCTGACTTTAGATGAAGAATTTTCTAGCAGTAACATAGATGTAGATACAGTTATTGAATTTGATCAAACAAATGAGCTAGAAATAGACTTTTCAGAAGAAAGTGCAATTCAAATACTTCATCCAACAAATTTCACCAACAAAGAAATGCAGGACCTTAAACAAATGGATATTGATGAGATTACTGAAGAAGAATTTGAGGTCATTAATTTAAAAGACAATCATTTTCCTAAAGGATTAACTCATTTGGAAGATCTCTTTGATTCTAATGATATTTCAAAGAAACCTAAGATGGAACCATTAAAAGCAGATATTGAGGAATATAACTTGGGGATTGAAGAAAATCCAAAAATGATAAAGTTATCTAAATCTTTGTCCCCTGACCAAAAACTAAAATATGTTGAATTAGTGAGAGAATTCCAGGATGTCTTTTCTTGGAGCTGTGAAGACTTGAAATGATATAAAACCTCTATAATTCAGCATACAATACCTCTGAAATAAAATCAGAAACCATTCAAACAAAAACTCAGAAGAATTAACCTTGTACTGCTGCCCTTATTTGAAAAAGAAATCAAACGTATGTATGAAGCAGGGATAATTACTCCCATTAGTCTTTCAGAGTGGGTATCTAATTTAGTACCTACTAGGAAGAAAACATGAGAAATCCGATTATGTTATGATTTAAGAAATGTAAATAAGGTTTCTTTGAAGGATAATTACCCTTTACCCAAGATGGATCACATTTTACAAAGGGTAGTAGGTGCTTCTAGGATTTCACTTCTAGATGGGTTCTCAGGATATAACCAGATTCTGGTTCATCCTGATGACGAGGAAAAAACGGCTTTCACAATGCCATGGGGCACATTCAAGTATGTTAAAATGCCATTTGGAATTAAAAATGTAGGAGCAACTTTCCAAAGAGCAATGGACATAGCATTTGCAAAGGAAATTCATGATTTTCTTGTTATATATCTGGATGAATTAATTGTTTTTTCTAAATCAGATTAGCAGCATTTGGACCATCTCAGACAAGTATTCCTAAAATGCAGAAAATATGGTATCTCTTTGTATCCAAAGAAGTCCTTGTTTGGTCTAGAAGAAGGTAAAATCTTGGGCCATATCATCTCCAAAGATGGTATTAGAATTGATCCTGCTAGAATAGAAGCTATACTGCAAATAACTCACCCTAGAAATGTCAAAGAACTTCAAGCTTTTCTAGGAAAAATATTTTTTTTGAGAAGATTCATATCTACCTTAGCTGAACTAATTAGATTTCTTAATAATATGTTAAAAAAAGGATTCAAGTATTAAATGGATAGTAGACGCCAAAAAATAATTTGAAGAAATAAAAATGGCTTTGACCAGAACACCGGTCCTTACAAGTCCACAATTTGATAGAGACTTCATAATATTTTCATTTGCATCAGAACACACTATAGCAGCTGTTTTATTACAAAAGGATGATAAAGGATGTGAGAAAAGCATAGCCTTTTTTAGTAAAGCACTAAGGGATGCATCATTAAAATACAACATCATGGAAAAACAAGCTTTTGCACTTGTAAAAGCCATTAAAGAATTTAGAATCTATATATTGTATTCCCATGTGATAGCCTATGTACCAAATGTTGTTGTAAAAGACATCTTAACTCAAGATGGAATTGAGGGCAAAAGAGGTAAATGGATTGCTACCATATTAGAGTATGATATTGAAATAAAACCTACAAGGCTTATAAAGGGACAGGGAATGGCTGAACTCATGACAGAAACAAATTGTCAAGCCCTGGATATTAATGAACTGGATGACGAACAGGAGATGGCGACTCCACAAATCAGCCAGGCCTTCTTAGATTCACCTTGGTATGCTGATATAATTTATGTACTATTAAACCTGCAAGCTCCTCCAGGGTTATCCAGAACAAAGAAAAGGTTTTTAAAGATGACATCTTCAAAGTTTTTTATTTTAGATAATGTTCTTTTTTGGAAAAATCATGAAGGTATTCTATTGAATTGTTTATTAAAAGATGAAGCTGACAAGGCTCTCCATGAATTTCATGTAGGAGACTGTGGTGGACACCTTTATTGGAAATCAACTGCAGACAAGATCCTAAGGGCTGGATTTTATTGGCCAACCTTGTTCTCTGATGTAAAGAAATTTGTCACTGCTTGCCATAAATGTCAAATTTTTGAAGGCAAGAGAAAACTATTACCTTTACCCCTGAAACCAATTTCCACAGTTAAACCCTTCCAACAATGGGGCCTGGACTTCATTGGAGAAATCCATCCTCCTTCTTCTGACCAACACAAATGGATCCTTACTGCCATGGACTATTTCACCAAATGGATAGAAGAAATTCCTTCCAAACAAGCCAATGACACTGTGATCATGGGATTCTTAGAAAACAATATATTATCAAGATTTGGCTGTCCTGATAAAATCATAACTGACAATGTTGCTGCTTTCAAATCCAAGAAGATGATAAGTTTCTGTAACAAGTATCATATCACTTTAAGTTATTCCACAGCCTATTACCCGCAAGGTAATGGACTAGCTGAATCCTCCAACAAGAGCCTCATTAATATTATTAAGAAATTATTGGAGGAAAACAAGAAAAATTGGCACAAGAAACTTACAAATGCACTATGGGAAAACAGACTCACCACCAAAAAATTTATTGGGACCAGTCCTTATGAGTTAGTCTATGGCATGGAGGCTATATTTCCTTCATCTTTAGGAGTTCTTGTAATGAAATTACTTCAAGAAGCTTAGGTTGAACTAAATGATATTCAAAGGAGAATAAACTAGACTATCAATTTGCAGCAGACCAGAGAGGAAGTATATCAAAGATCCCAAGTATTGTAGGAGAAACTAAAGAAGATATTTGATAAAAGAACCAAGGCAGAAGATTTCCAACTTGGAAACAAAGTATTAAAATGGGATTCCAGAAGAGAGGATAAGGGAAAACATGGGAAGTTTGACTTCCTGTGGAAATGACCTTATATTATCCATGCTTTACAAGGAAACAATACATATTTTATGAAAAAATTGGATGGTATAGAAACTGAAGATGGGCTAGTTAATGGTCGAATGTTGAAACATTACTTTGATCCTATTTATTAGGATATCCTGATTTTTAACATGTACATACTATATCCTTTGTAATGTCACAGTTTTGAGTGGATAGTAACTTGCTGGAGTTGAAGCCCGAAGAGAAGGCCCTAAGCTTCAGAAGTATCACTGTCATACATACAATAAAGCAACAAGCAGAAGAAGATTCCATAGTTCATTCAAAATCATTCTGAGGACAACTGACCTGCTGTTCTTGACTTTCCACCAGGAAAATCCATCCCCAAGTGGAGCCAGTGTTATGCTCCTATACCAATAGGTGTCATATATCATGATTGACTTGATGGGCTATGTAATATGTTCATACCTTTCCTTGTTGCAAAGGTTTTCCATATTGTCAAAAAAAATCAAAAAATTTAAAAAATGTAAAGAGGGTATACCCTAAAAGAAAAATCAAAGGGTGAAAAGAATAAAAAATGGCCAAAAAAGTAAAAGAAAATGAACCCCACCAAAAGAAAGGCCAAGGAAAGTGTGCAAGTCTAAATGCCACTACTTTTTGCTCTTATGTAATAAACAAATTGTGTGCAACTTGTATCTTATGCCACAATTAGTGAACAATCAAACAACTTAAGCTTGGCTTATTCATATTTGAATTTTATGTTTTAGAGATAGAGAATAAAATCTGACCAAACTGTTTAACCTTGGCAGACAAGTAGATAGGTAGAGTAAATAAAAGGAGCTCAACAGCTTAATCCGAGCCCTTGGATGTAATAAGGTTAGACTTAGATAGATTTCTACATGTAAAAGAAAAGAAAGTGTGATAAGGGTTTGCCAGTCTAAATGCACCCTAATAAAGAAGAAAAAATGCTAGGTTAAAGTAGGTAGGGTAGGTAGATGATGTTGCAGAATTACATGTGATGGATAATGACTCTAAATGTGTTAATATTTACTTTCATCACAAGTGCAAGACAGACATTACACTGGAGGAATTTCAAGCAAAACAAGGTCAAATGATTAACTCTCCTTCTCATTTTCCCCTAAAATTTCACTAATTTCCCTTAAGTACTAAGGCATTTGAAGATTAGAGGGGCTTAAAGAATTTCTCTAACTTCTGGAGGGACCGGACCCTCGACCCAATAATTTAAAAGCCTAAGTACTTAAAACCATCCATAAGTCATTCATTTACTTCCATAAGTCTTTTCCTAAGTAAAATCCTATTTTACTTAGGAAAATTGCACAATATCACATAAAAACCCTTTTTAATTCAAGCCTAAGTTAAATACACAATCCTAATGTTTTTTTTACTTAGCGCTTTTTCATTCATATTACATATTAAATTTTAAATTATATTATTCATTTCCCCTATAAAAATATACCTTTTCCCGTATTACTATAACTATGCAAAATCCCCAGATTTTACATATCCCGCCCCTTGGTTAAAATATAACCATAATATAGTATTAACATCAAAAAAGGATTAATTAACCCCCACGGTTAATTAATAACTTTATGGACCAAATCACGTTTCTCCCGATATGGGGCCCGCTCTCATTAAACTCTCGTCACCTCACCTCCCCGATAGCCGTTCGATCAAGCCTTCCACATCCAACAGCCGTCGTCCATATCGCTTGGCCCTCCACGACCGAACGTTAACATGCGATCATGGAGCGGTTTTGTAAACAGTACTCCACCATGCCTCAGAAAGTCTATGGAATCGCTGGCTCCCAGCCAAATACCGCTCGTCCCCAAAAGCAATGCGATATCATATCGCTTACCACCCTCTGCATACGACAAAAAAGAATTCTCGCGTACGTCATTCGCTCGAATAACAAAAACCCCCGCCAACCTTGAATTTGCTAATAAAAAAAAAAAAAAAAATGTCATTTTCATTATTCTATGCTGCAACCAGTGTTCCCATGCAAAGAACGTCAAAACCAAATTGTTGAAGATTTCCAACCACCACCTTGCTAAGAAATTTGCAGCCGAACCAGTCCAGAACCTGTCAACTATTGCCTACACCTGTTTTTGCCTAAACATAGGTATTTATCCAATTTCTTCCAAACCCTACAAATCTTGGTCTTATACTGTAATTCCACAGAAAAGGATTAAAATACATTATAATTCAGTCTTTGTTTTCACCCCATAAGTTCCCAGACCTGTAAATTTTCCCATTTTCCACTGAAAATCCAAATTCCTTTCTGAATCCACAAGAACCAGAAATGGAAACCCCTGTGGCTTTGACTGTTGCACCCCTGAATTCTCCCCTCAAATATTTACACTATCTGCCTCTAGCGGATAGGGATTTCCAGATAAAAGACCTCACCTTTAGCGAAAATCCTCTCAGAATCTTTTGCCAAAGTAGAAATAATTACCTGAATGGCTCTGATATTTTTGGATTGTGGGAGTCCAATCATCCAATGTATTTTTTACCCTCAGTTCATGTCATTCTTGAAATAATTTATCACTGCCATGCCAATTATGACCCTAATCAACGAGTAGTTATGTCCCCAAGTCAAACCGTTCTTTTTCCAATAACTGCTAAATCCATCAATGAAATGTTACAATTTCATCCCGGTTAAGCCCTGACTCCTCTCTCCATGGAAGATTTACTTGAAAAATCCACAAAATTATCCCAAGAAGAACTGAATCGCATCTGTCAAACTTTCATGCTACAAGAACATTAACCCAAAGGCCACCCTCCTTATGGACATACCTTTTTCACAGATATGGGCAGACTTATAGTGAATATGATATCTTTAGTAATGGGATTCAACACTAGTGAATACGTTGATGAAATAACCCTAGTGTTGTTGTCAATTTTTACTCCTGGATAGCCCCCTACTATCAAATATGATGTTTCCTCTTACATTGCTGACAAGATTCATGACCAATTCATGAGACTGGAAGATGAAAGAGTTTTCAAATACTCCACTTTTATATACCATCTTATGCTCTATTATCAGTCAGAGAACTTCCCCTTCCCTGTCATGAAACTTGACACCAGGGGAAATCCAAGGTCTGTAATCTTCTAGTCTGCAGTTTTCCATAGTTCCTTTGAGTCCCCTTACTCCTACAATGAATTCATTGACCTATTTGTTCACCTAGCAACCACCTTATTAACAGGAGTTTCCCCTCCTAGGATTAATAGTGATATGAAGAAAATCGTCCAGCGCTCCAAGCAATACATGATAGGTGATTGGTACCTATACAAGAACCATACAGAAATCAGGATATATGGATGTGAGCTCTGCCCTTTTAAGCTACCAAAGTATGTTCCAATAAGGCTCTTTGCCTTGGAATATTTCAGGCAAATGATAAATTCAGACTTGGTTCATTTTTATAATGCCAAGAAAAAAGCTCAGCTTAGAATCAAGAGTCAGTTAGGCCCTTTTGTCTGTAATACTAGGGATGCAGGGAAAGAAGCAGAAAGAATTCTGGAATATTATCTTGAGTTTCAAAAGGGTTTTTGGTGGGTACCATATGACCCTAACAACTTTCTACGTGATAGAAGAATGAAGAACAAATTGTCACCATACATTCACCATGGGATTCCAGAGATTGAACAATTTGCAAACATGGATGAATGGATGGAAGGGAACCTAGTAGAAAAGGATAATGAATAGGTCAATGTTGAGAATGTTATGAGAGATCTTGAGAAAATAGTTGACCTGGATTATTTTGGGCAAGTGCAAAGATCAGGGATTGGCCCTCCTCTGCTAGAACCTCTCAGCAACATTCACAGGAAATCAACACACCAGCCACAACAACATCCAAAGGTAAGGAAAAAGAGATCAGTACACAGGCCACAGAGCAATCCACAATGGCTGAGCAGCTCAAAACTTCCAAGTAGCAGGCCCAAATTCAGACTTCTCCCACTCAGGTCAATGTGGTAGAACCTCCAATCTTGCAAAATCCCCTAAATGAGGAAAGAAGTAAAAAGAGAGAAAGTGAAATAGCTATCCCTACCATTAGACCTTCAGAACAGCTTGATACCAAAAGGAAAAGATTAAATCCCCTCTCAGAAGAAGAAATTGTTGAAGAGATCACTGATAGTCATAGGGAAGAAGGAGTAGACAACCAAATTTTTTTTCCAGTCAGTGGGACATCTAACAGCTCACAGAAAAAGGAGCTAGAAAGACAACAAAGTGCAGAGGTATCATCCTTCAGACGACCAGTGAAGGACGCTTGGGATATCAAGAAGACATTTATAGACATAAAAGCCAGAAATGATCCATTGAGACGTCAAGTTTATAATCAATATTTGAAGATGGCCCCCACAAATCAACTAAGATTGATGTCAGCCTATGACATAAATGAAGGTAAAATGGTAATGAGTTATTTCAAGCCTAAAGTACAACAACCTCAAACAGCAGTAGACTATCTTAGAACCAATTTTGAAGTCACGGCAAAGGATATTCATCCTTTGGATCAGATTGAATTGCATAAAAAAACTGGAGAAATGATTTATTCAACCTTGAATGGTAAGGGAATGTTAGCCCAAAGATTGCAAAATTCCTTGGATAATACAACTGCCCAACTGCATCTGGAAAAAGCTTCCTCCTAGGCCAAAGATAACAGAATAAAGTCTTTAGAAGAAATAATTATTGGATTGGGTCATAATCCCAAAGATATTAAGGCTACAAAAGCCTTAATTAAAAAGAAAGACAATGATATTTCTGCCTTAAGGAAACAACTAAAACTGCCACCTTCAAGGCATCTACAGACTGCTGAGGTTATAAAGAAAAAATCTGAAGAAGAGCTGATAGATTTGCTCTTAAAACTTAATGAACGACTGAATGAGACTGAACAAGAACTTGAAAAAACATTGAAGGACAAGCAGGGAGAGTCGACCTCTCAGCCTCCCAATGTGATACCAGTAGTCTCGACAGTAGTCCCTTCTACACTTGGGACAACACTAGCACTAAACATCCCAGCAGCCACAACAGAAGTGGTCACAGGTACAACAACAGGACAATCAGTAGGACTAGCACAGGGCAACACTGCAAATTTGAGCACTGAGGAACTAATAAAATCAATGGAGGAATTGAAGCTCCAAGTTACAGAACTCCAAAAATTAAAGGAACAATTTACTACCATGGAACAAAAGTATGATCTCTCAAAGATAAATGTTGCAGAAAAGACAAGAGAGATCAACAGGTTAGAAAAATTGGTGAAAGAATTAGAAAAGGATCTCACATTGGAGAAACCTTTGAAAGAAATCAAGGAAATTCTTTGGGCCAACATCACTCAATCAATAAATGATGTTTGGCCATCAATCCAAATAATTTATGAGAAAAATGATTTAGTTAAACTGGCTTTAGAAGAAATTCAAAATGCAAGGGAAGAATTAGGAAATATACCTGAAGAAGCCAGCGAGCTCATACAGTTTTTAAATACCAAGAACAAATATCAGCTTGAAGAGCTGGGCATTCAAGATAGAACAGGGAGAATTTTGGAGGTAAAAAAGGTTTTTACTAAAAGAACTCTGATGCAAAACTTAGAAAGAAGGTGCCATGATATGCAGGAAGAAATCAATGCTTTTACGAAAAGATTTGATATTTTGCAGAGTAAAGGGTTTCCAAGTCCTTTAGTTACTCACGATAAACTAATTAGTCATCAAATCTATGTTGAGAAATTGAATAAGTATGTAGAAAACCAGGCAGGTCCATCAACAAGTTCATCAGCAGCAAAAGCGTTGCCTATAGGCAGTGTTACACCATTTTTTTGGTCATCTAACCCATTATCATTAGATGAACCCAAGTACACCATGTAAGACCAATTTTACCCTAAGTAAAATTGCTTTCACCATATAAAATAACGCTTGTCTATATTTCCTAGTCATATTTAACCCAAAACAAGGAAATCGATTAAATAAATCATTATTTATTTAATTATTTCCTAGGAATAAGTTATTCAAATCATTATTTAATAATATTCCTAGTTAAATTTGACTAAATCATTTGTAAATAATTAAATAAATCATTATTTATTTAATTATATTCCCACCATCTCCCTAAAATAATAACTAAATCATTTATTTATTTATTTATTTATTGTTTATAAATAAAGGAATTGACCCAAGTCAAAAGACCTTTTCCCTCCAACAAATATAATAAAATATTCCTAAAGGGTATTCTAGAATTTGATTAATAATATTTTATTCATGCACCGAGTTCTAGAACACCCCAATATTTTGTTATAAATAAAAGGGTTTTCCCCATTCATTAGTCACCTTCATTGCATTAGATCACACTGGATCTATTCTTGGTCACCATTTTCCATTTTTGCTTTGTGAACTCCCATTGAGTTCTATGTTTGTTAGGGTTTTCTACCACAATAAGAGAGAGGAATTTTAGATCTGAAACACTGAGGACTTTCAAGAACCTATCCCATTGAGGAGAACCGGAAAACACCTTTCTTGTTTTCCTCTCAGGTGCCCCATTCTTTAATATAATATAAATCATTCTTTTAAACACTTTGTTCTTGTCTTGTCTATTGGATATATGGAGCCATATTACTTTTTATCTGCTTAATGTCTTTTTGTGCTTAGATCTGAATTTTTGCAGCAAACTTAAAGATATTTTGCAGCCATAATTGATGTTAGGGCTATTTTTTATGCGTAGCTAAAGTGATCTTTTACGACGAAAGATTTATACTAACAATTGGCGACTCCACACGGGTTTTATTTTACGACCGCTGTCGTTTTATCTATTCCTGCATATCCAGCTGTTTCAGACCCTAGGGTTTCTCTTCCATTTTCTATTTTTCCTCTTTTTATGGTGCTTTCCACCCCTAAAACCGTCAAACAATCAAATTTTTAACTTCCGTGTGTTTCTGGCTTTATTGTGCAGGTGACAGACATCAGTCGCAGCTGAGATGACAACTTTTTTTGAAATCTGCCGCCGACAGAGCCGGATCTGTAGGTCGCACTTATCAGCCCAAAAAGTGCGACTTGAGCTTGAGGACACACTTTTCTACCCCAAACTTGTGACCTGGACTGAAAACAGGTCAGAACCTACGACCTGCACTTTTTCTGCAAATTTTTAAGCACTTTTTCTGGGTTTTTCTGAAGCTTCTGTCAGGTTTTTCCAGCCTCCGTCTCTGCCCATTTCGACCTATTTCTGATCTGCTTCACTCAATTAAGAGGGAATCTTGCCCCTTAGGGCTCTAGTACCCTCCACTTTTTGTGGGAGAGTATTTGCTGTTTCAGAAGTCTGAATTTTTAAAGTTTCAGCCTTATTTTTCTCAGATCTGATACCTCCTTTTCAGATCCCTTTAGATCAGCTCTTCTCCCTCTCAAATCACCTCGTATCGTTTTGTTTGGGTTCATTTCCATGGCCACCGCCTTGTCTCTTCTATTTTTTGCTGATCTCCTCCTTTTTCGCAGCAAGCTTGCCTCTGCCTATTTTCTGTTCTCTGCACCACTTTTCAGCAGATTGCTTCTTTAGATCCCAGTCCCTCCTGAAAGTAGATCTATTGGCCTCCTTTTTGTGTGCTTGGCTTATTTTTCCCCTCTTATAGAATAGTTTTGAGAGACCCGCCTTCTTTGGTTAAATTGATGCATTAGTAGCTATTCATTTTCTGTTCTTTTCGTTTTATTTACTACAGATTTATTTTCAGTTACACAACACACTTTTTCTTTTACTCTCAAAATGTCTGGGTTTAAAAAATTAAAATTAATGCACACCACACACTGAACCTAAGTGAAGAAGAGCCTGGTTAACACCGCCTGGCAAAGACTTTAAAATCAATTGTCACTGCACCTCTTCGCCCTTGACCTCACTTGATTTTGTCCCTCCCTGCCCTTGTTGGTTTTTCTTCTTCCCGTCATCATTGCGTCCCCAAGGCGCTTCTCCTGGAGACTTCTTGGCCTTCACCCTCAGTTTCTGATCGGTTAACTTCCTCCTTCCCGTCATCCTCGAGTAAGTCCTCCCCTGAGTCCGCACTCCGACTCTTCTTCTGATTGTTCGGGTTCTCCCCCTACTTCTGGTTCTCCCTCTTTTACCTTCACCATGTCTAGTTCAGGACCTAGCCCTAACCCCAGTTCTACTGTTGGGTCCATTTCCAGTGGAACCACTACGGGACCTACCTCGACTGCCCCATTACTCCCTTATATGGCCGGCCTCAGTCTCCCCGATTTCAATCAGCTGATTAATGATCCTATTCGCCACGATGTTAGTTGGCCTGCTATGCCAACCAAGCTCCCCTCCTACATTCCCAAGTTCGAAGGCCTTGCTAGTGAAGATCCCTCTAACCATATCCGATCTTTCCACATGTGGTGTTCCTCCAATTCCATCACCGATGACTCCATTCGTCTTCATTTGTTCCAACGCATGCTTACCGGTGAAGCTTCCAAATGGTATGTTGATCAAGCCGCCTCTTCCCATACCACCTTTGTGACCATTGCCCAAGCCTTTTTATCCTATTTCCAGCTCCCTCTCCGATATGACACTGGCACTAAACTCTTAACTTCTTTCCATCAATCCTCTTCGACCCGCCTTTTTGCTCATGTCTAGGAATGGCGGTGAATACGGAGCTTGTGTCGCGCTCCCCCCTTTGAAGATCGGGTTTACATAGACTGGTTCCTTCGCTCTCTCTTACCTCCCATTGGCAAAGATGTCGCATCCCATTTTCCCCAAACCAAAGAAGCTGCCCTCCAAATAGCCTTGAAATATGACCTTATCTACGCCCAATCTGGTTATGTTTATACCGTCCTTCCTGACCTGCCCAAGCCTGGTGGCCCTAATGCCTCGGGGGCATCTCACTCTGCCGACGGTCTCTTTGGAGCCCTGTCACATACCTCTGCCCAACTTCTTCCGGGCCATGGTTTCCCTCCAGGGGCCAGCCCCTCCGGCACTTTTGCCCCTCCAGGTAGCATGTATTCAGGCTACGGCATGCCTCCTCCTTTTACCCACCCTCCTGCTTACCTCAATGCTGCCCACCCTACCCCTTATCCGTATCCGCAACCTAGTGTCCCAGCTCCTCCAGCATTTGGACCGCCCACTCCCTTGCCTTTTCCACCCCTGCAACCTCACTTACTACCCCCTCCAGGGCAAGTCTTTGCGCAGCAGGGGGCACCTAATTTTCTTCCTTCTCAAAGAAAGAGGAAAGGCAATCAATCTGCCCCTGTTAATCGTGGACCCAATCCTTCCAGTATTGATCCTCACACTGCTACCCAACCACCAGGTTCTCAGCCCAAGCCGAACAGGCCACTTCGCACCAATAAGACCTATGCGTGTTGCGGTGTTTATGGTCATTACACTCATGATTGTCCCTTATTACCACAAATGCAGCAGATGTGGGACTCTCAGGCCACCGTTCGGGGACAACATTCCTCCCCTACTATCCCTCCTACCCCAGCTACTTCTCAACCCGCTGTGTTTACCGATCCTTTCCCTCAACAAGGATTTGTGGCCACTCAACCCCCTCATGCCCCAGTAACCACTGAACCTTCCCCTTCTGGTTCCTCTGATTACCATCTTCTCATGATGGCCTTTGACCCACCTCTCACCGTTGACCTCAACCTTCAAACTCGGTCCCGTCAGTATTCCACACCTCCTGTTCCATCTGTTTCTGAGTCTCCATCGTCAGGTCCTACAGAGCCTCTATTGACACCCAATGGTCCCTTGCAACTCCATCTACACAAAGCCAAGGTTCATCCCAAGCCTCCTAAGGGACCATTATGCCGAAATGCTATCTCTGGCCGGGCTGCCCATTCATACAGCATAGTAGATGATCTGGCCCAATCTCCTGCTGTCATTTCAACACTGGAACTCCTCCAGTCATGTCCTTCTCAAAAGAGGGCTCTACTATTTTCCGTGGGAGCTATAGATCCTACTGATGACCAATTGATTGTTTTCGATGCCCATCAGTCAGAACATCCCCCTCTTCCTCCTTCGGTTGCTTTCCAACTCCCAGTCAAAATACAAAACGCCAATGTTGCTCGGTGTATTATTGATGAGGGGGGTCCTACCTGCGTAATGTCCGCTTCGGTTTGGAAACAACTCGGCTCCCCTGAACTGGCCCCTTCCACCATCACCCTTCGCGCGTGGGATGGCCTTGCCTCCTAGCCCATTGGCCTATTCCTTAATTGTCCTATCACCCTCGCCGGCAAGACTGTTTGTGTCGACGTTGAAGTTATCGATGCCCCTCTTGACTACAACATCCTTTTGGGGCGTAGTTACACCTATGCCATGTCAGCCATCCCATCCGCAGTCCATCGTAAGATGTTTTTCCCTCATAATGGAAAGATTGTCACCATTGACCAATTGACCTACCATGAACCCAAATCTCAGACCTCTCCTGAGTCCACCATCTCTACTGTCACCAATAAACTAACTGTTGATTCTTTGACCAATGTTTCCCCGGGCATCTACAAAGACTCCTCTTTGCTTGGAACTTTTCCTGGTCCTTCCCCTCCTCCTGTCTTTGACCCTAGCTTAGCAAATGTTTGCATGATGAAATCATCTCAGGCTGGCCTTCCACAGCCTGCTCCGACTAGTCAACAACCTCAATCTCGCCCACCGCCTCTTGGTCCTAGCCCTTCGCTTCAGTCAACCAAACCTTTTTCACCTGACCCCTCCCATCACACTCAGGAACCCCCCTACCCTCCTGAGTCAGTTCCCTCAGGTCTCCACCATATGGGAGCCGTCCCCCCTGGTCATTACCCCGCCTGTCAAATACCTTTCCTTGGCCCCTCCCCCCTCGGCATCTATTCGGTCCCCGTCATGGCCACCCTTTCCCTACCTAATTTAACCTTGGGTATAAAAGTATGGCATCTTACTCCTCCAGCCGAGACCCCACCAGGCCACCCAAAACCATAGATAGCTATGACACCAGTGCAACCGATTCCCTTCGCTCCTTCTACCGCTATAGTGCCCCTAGCCCCTCCGCAGGACCCTCCCCATGTTGTAAACCCTACAGGCAAGAAAAGAAAAACTCGAAAGGGGGCATCCAAAGACAAGGCCACCACACCCGACCCTACCCCTCCCCCTCCCCCACCCGCCAAGCCTTGTGCCTTGTGTGATGGTATCGGTCACCCCACCCATACTTGTCCTGAGTTGCCTCGTATCCAACCCATGGTTAAAGTCGCGTTCCCTGAGTCGACGGTCCCTGAAACCTCTGTTTCTTTCTGATCCGTAACCAAGACCTCAAAGACTCTTCACACCAACAAACCCTGTGCTCTGTGTGGTGTCCATGGCCATTACTCTCACCATTGTCCTCACCTCACGCATTACCGAGCCTCTTTAGAGGTCATTCGCGAGTACAAAATTGAACAAAATCAATCTGCCTCTCCCATCCTTGCTCAATATGCATCAGGTCTACTCGAGGATCCTCCTGCTACCATTGACATTCCTCCCCCTGATGTTGAAATGTCAGAATATGCTTCTCCCCTCCTATACCTATCATCATCCGCACAACCATCTGAGTACATTCCCTCCAAATCCACTCCATATGTTTTGCTTGATCGTCGTTCAGACATCTTCTCGGGCTCTTAATGTTTTGACCATATTTTTACCTGTTCTTCTGGAATTCCCCGTGATGACCCGTATCTGTGCCTCTCTTCCCACACTGTTGATTTCGGTAGCTTTGCAACGTCGTATGGTCCCCTTGACCCTTCCATTCCCTCCCATAATCACGATCATACCATCCGTATCTTCGATGTTCTTCGCAGCCTAAGTTCCTGCTCTTCATCCCATAGTTCTCATCCATCTCCCTCTCATCGATCTGTGAGTCCTAGACTTCCTACCCAGACTGATTCCTCCCATAGCAATCAGTGGATGTCTATCCTCTACTCACGCTGCCATCCTTTTTCTCATCCCTCCCATTTGTTGTCCCATGACACTATTACTTCGGCCCTCTCCTCCACCCATTATCTTGGTTATGCCGATGGGGCAAGTCACTCTTCCCAGAATCTCGCTTCGGCAGCATGGGCCATCTTTACCCCCTTGCATACCCTGGTTCTTGCAAATGGGGTCTGCATTGGTAATTCCACCAATAATCAGGCCGAATATGATGCCATGCGTGGTCTCTTAGCCGATGCCCTCTCTCATCACATCCTCCATCTGCATGTTCATTTAGATTCCATACTTCTTGTCCTACAAATTAATGGTGTTTATCGTGTGCATAACCCTATCCTGTTTAGAAAATATTTACGAGTGAAACTTTTGATACGTGCATTTACATCCATTACTTTCAACCATATCCCTCAACGTCAAAATCACTACGTCGATAAAATTGCAAATCATGTTCTAGACTGGCATTTATCACACACAAGACAATAACATTTCACATCATCCACAAAATATACATAAATCATATATCTCATATAACATGTGTTTTTAGAGTCCATCTGCTCTGAAACATATCACATGCCCATAGCATGGTACAAAAAACAAAACTACAAAATGGGGGGCACCACTTGCCCCTACAAAAACACTAGGGGGCACCATCTGCCCTACATCTAATCACTCTCTGGAGGATCCCGAGCCAATGGCTCTGCTCCCACAGCTCGTAGATCACACACAGTCTGACCGGCCATCGCCATGCGTCGGATGATACCTTGCCATTCCGAGGGTAGCCCAATACATAACTCTATGTACTGGTTGTCTAAACACTGCCACCCACGCTCCGACACACCGGTCAGCAACCCCTCACATCTACGATGGATTTCCTCCACCAGAGTGGCCATCTCCTCATTTTGTGCTGTCCTTGGTCCACTTGCACCTGTAGCTCCTGCTGCTGCCGGTCGTCCCATATATCCGGCCGGTTTCACCGGAGCTATATCTGCATTCCAAAACATATAATGATTAGTACCATGCATACTAGTCACAAACTCTAAAATGCACATAACAGATTAGTTGCTTGTCACTTACCATCGGGCCCCCACACTCAACCAAGTGGAAGCGGCAAGTCCGGATCTCCCCAATAACTCATCCCACTATAGGGAAAGTCATCTATGTATAGTGGCATCTGATCCCAATGGGCGAAGAACTCGGGTCGGAACACCCGTCTGACTGCCCCTCCTCCTCCTCTATACAGTAATCGTCCCCACCGATGCATCCGAGGCTCTCTTGGACCTCTATCAGGTAAATGTATACGAGGTCGCAAGGTCGGGATCTTCTTGAAGAAGAAAGAGCACAAAACCATCCCATAGGCACAATCATGATTCATTTGTCGCTTGCATAGCGATAGCTGTCATTTCACCGACACCAAAATCATCTGGGCCCACCCATAGTAGGTCCCACTCAGCACACTCTCCAATATCATCATCTTCCCTCCAGTGATGTGATGGAACGCTTGGCTACCCAAGATGCGCAACACTGCTGCGGCCACTGCCCGGGTCTCCAACCTCTCTAGATCACCAATGGATATCTGAGTCCCTTTGACTCAGAAACCTGGTCGACAATGCCGCTCAACAAAATCCATAATGTTACGCCCCCATGGTAACACTGGCTGTGTATTTCCCACCATCCCTAATGGTGGGAGACCAGTCAAGAAATACAAATCTTGGACCGTCAGCTCGATCCTGTGCCCCTGCACTACAAACGCCTCATGATCTGGATCCTAATAACTGATAATCCAGGCCAACAAAGGCTCTCTAGCCCTCATCAAAGGGTTCTCCAAAAATTTCAGAACCCCATACCTAGCCAGTGCACGACGGGCACCCTGATCCGCCTGGATTTCCGTCAGTAATGTACCTAAGTCTCTCTCTCTCCACTTGATCCGTATATCTGCCATATCTACACAAAAACATCATTTTTTTCAGCCTCCAGATCAACAAAACTGCATTAACTTACACTAAAACAGAATCTCAACCCATAACAGCATTGAAACCCCCCACATCTAACAGGTCGCACTTTTTGGGCAAAACCTGGGCTAGGTCGTACTTTTCAGGCCAAAACCTGCATCCCAGGTCGCATCTTTTGCCCCAAAAAGTGCGACCCGACCGTAATGATGAAGTAGGGGTAGTTACTGAGATTTAAAGCCCTAATCTGAAATTTGAATCCATCAAACACAAAGCTTAGGATTAGGCCCCTTACCTGCAACTGACGGATCACAATTCCAACGGTCGGTTTGTCCGCTACGATCGCCGCAAGATTTAGGGCCTTCTCTCCTCTCCACATTCACCACAGCTACACAAGAAAATGAATGATTTTGGAAGGAAAATGCCTTATTAGAAGAAAACCCCTATTTTTTCTTTCGCCCGTTGCGACCAAACCGTAGCCCTGTTTGACACACCGTCTGCATCGTTGCAAAGCTCTCAGCGAGCACTCAAATGGGTATCTGTCAGTTTTTCATGTTTTGATACTTTACCATGACACATTTTGTCCATGAAGGGTCTATTCACCTCTTCCTAAAATCGAATTTCTTCACTTATGACACTTGTACTTAGGGCACCACTTTGCCTACTTACTCGTCTTTGTTCGTGTTGAATTTTTTCATGAGCTACCCGATTGTACTCATGCTTTTATGGTCCCCCATTGGACCCGTACTATGAGGCAGCACCATTGAGTCGCCCTTGCTTAGAGCATCCAAGTCAAGTCATCATCACATCCATAGAGTCTATTCCGAGCCCCTTTGTACCCCACTATACTCCTCCATCCTTTCTTCCTTGATCCCTCTCTCGTGTTGCACATTATAGCCTTCAGTACCCTTGCCCCCTATCCCTCATGATATTGTGTCCATTGCTGCCAAGCCATTCATGCCCTTTATGCTCTAACAAGGGAAGTCGTCCAAATCCTTCTCCGTATCCCTCATTCCATCATCATTATCAGTATCTACTTGTTCGTCACTCTACTATTTTCCCTCGTGCCTTACTTGGGGTTCCCTTATTACGTCACCTATGGTGGACCTACTTCTGTCGACACCAGCTCATTTACTCCAGAAGCCAGGTCTAGGGGGCAATGTACTTTGGTTCGAGCTCTTCTAAGCCTGATCATGATCTATACACTTGATGGTCCAGTGATGCAGCAGCAGCTATTGGTGATTCTCGGGCATGTGTGAGATGTCTCAACCCTCATGAGGGGGTGGCCCTGCAGGTAGCCCCCCACATGCCCAGATGACTTCTTCATTTCCGCCCTTGATGCAGCTCCTCTCATTTGATGATATCGGCCTCAACCTCTTGCAGCGCCTCTCCGATTTGCATATATCAGTTAGATTTTGTGAGCCCTTCCCCGTGTGTGGGGGGAATTTGGGTATATTTGTATCTCATGTGTTGGAAATATGATGCAATGTGTTGTCCTTGATGGCAACCCACTTGATGAAGAGGATGGCAACCTACTTGATGAAGTTGTTCTTTACTTGATAGACTTGGTAATGATGTAAATCTGATGTGATATGATGTAATGATGAAAGGAATTTCAGTATGTGTTGAAACAATGATGAAAAGAGTGTGTCTCAAGGCATATGCAGATTTGTCTAGACCAAGTAGCGTATGCACGCGGAAAATTACGTGCCAAGTTGCGTATGGGCTTTTGCGCTCCAAAATTAGAATACCAAGGGGCATTACCATGGTATTGACCCATTGTATTGAGCGCTGAATTGTCTATTTGATCCCGTCTAGGAAAACCATCAGAAGTAATGTGGTTTTGACTCATGGTATTGAATAAAGGCTAAATCTATATAAGGAGAAGATTTTCATTGTGCAAAGGGTGTGCGGGTGTCTGGGCTTTAATGAATACTTCACTCTGAATTATATTTGCATGGTTGAACTCTGCTCTTAATTGATAGATCTGATTCTATGATACATCTATGACATAATGAAGGTTCCAGATCTCTAGATCTTGAAATGGTGAATCTCTTGGATGATCTGAAAAGAAGTGATGAAGACCTGGTGAAAATCTGTTGAAGAAGTTGAAGAGATCGGGGTAAGTTCATAGATCTGGTCTGTTCTGCAAAGTTTATCTTTTATAGATCTATACGCAGGTTCGCTTCTCGGAAGGCACGTGTATACGCGGATATATTTCAAAAAGGGCACGTATGACCTGTTAGGGTTTTTCTAAAAAGGTTACACGAATGTATACGCGGGTTGGCTTCAGTGAAAGCGCGTATATATGCGGATCCATCTAAAGAAAAGCGCGTATGATATATGAAATGATGGTTGCTCAAGGTTGAGTGTGTTTCTGCATATTTATTCTGAAGTCTGGGTTATCTCTGATATACTGATTACAGTGGTTTCACTGTTCGGTTTGGAAGCATTGGGCAAAGTATGTTTGTTGATAAGTGAAGGGTTGTGTTGGAGCTATTTGATCCAGTTTGAAAATTGATGAAACGTGGTCTGCAGTGGATCTGAGGGTTGAAGCCTTCAGTCTGATAATAGAAGCTTTTTGTTAGCAGAGGCTGGTGCTAATATCAGGGGGTAGTAGCTCCCTTCCAGGTGAGGCTGGTAAATGAGAGGAGGGGGTTGAAGCTCCCTTCCAGGTGAGGCTGGTAAACGAGAGAAGGTTGTAGCCTTCTGCAGGTGGGTGCCTGCGTGCTGGTATAAGTCTGCACCAGTACATGATTGTAAGAATTTTTTCTTTATAATAAAATATTGAAGACTGAGACGATGGCAGCGGTGGTTTTCTCCCGAATTGGGTTTCCACCTAAAAATCCTGGTGTTCATGTGTGTGATGATCATTCTGTTCTTTCTGCACCTGTTTACTGTTTCCTGAAATATCTGATAAATCAATAATGCAATGATCTGAGTTAAATGGATAATTAGATCTTTGTGCATACGCGAGTTCTGTAAAGGTCTTCCGCGTATATACGCTAGTTTGTTTCTGAAAAGTCGCGTATGGGTTTTTAGAAAGGAAAATTAAAAAGTTTTATTATCTGCATTAAATACTGATTCACCCCCCCCTCTCAGTATTTTTCCAACAATTGGTATCAGAGCGAGGTTCTTCTGAAAAGGCTTAACCACTAGAAGGAAGATCAAGCAGGATGAGCAATCACGAGGGAACAGCATCTATCAAGCCTCCGCTCTTCAACGGAAGCAATTTAATCTTCTGGAAAATGAGGATGAGATCTTATCTTCAGTCTATGGGAGCAGATGTATGGGCCATTTTTGAACAAGGATATCAATATCCAGCTGCTACACCAACAGATCCAACTGAAAGAAATAATTATGAATCAAATGCAAAAGTGGTCAATGCTATAACAGGAAGTCTAACTGAAGCAGAATTTGTCAAAGTCATGCAACTAAATATAGCAAAGGAGATATGGGACAAAATCATCCTAAGCTATGAAGGTGATGCAAAGGTAAAAAGTGCAAAACTTCAATCTCTCAGAATTGAGTATGAAAATTTAAAAATGCATAGTGATGAGATTATTGCTGGTTTCTTTTTACGTGTTGATGATGTTGTAAACCGTATGAGAAATCTGGGAGAAACAATAGCTGAAACTACTTTGGTTGAGAAAATTTTGAGATCACTAACGGCCAAGTTTGAGTCAAAAGTTTCTGCTCTTGAAGAAAAACATGACCTTCAAAATCTTACTATGGTTCAACTTCATGGCATATCGACTGCATACGAAATGAGGAGAGGAGGACCATCTGAAGTCAAACAAGTTGTTTTTAAAGCTTCTACAAAAGGGAAAGAAGTTAAAAAACCAGAAGGGTCAGGATATATCTCAGAAGAAGATGAGGCAAAGTTTGTGAGAAAACTCCAACTAGGAACCGGAAGATTCAAAGGTAAGCTTCCTTTCAAATGTTTTAATTGTGGAAGAGTTGGTCATTATGCTGCAAAATGTCCTTATAAAGAAACATCTGCTAAAGAGAAAGAAGTAGCAAGAAGGAATAAGAACCGGTCTAGCACTAAGAAAAGCTACTATACAAATGAAGATAGTGATGGGTTATCTGACAATGAGGAAGAATGTGAACAAGATCTTAGACTTCTCATGGCTTTTGAAAATAATTCTAGAGACGATAAGGATGCTTTTATGGATGCTCTAGATGACAATGATTTTCTTGACCAAAACAATCAACTCAAAATATGCTTGGAAGAAAGTAAAATAATCATAGAGAATCTGAAAAGGCAGAATGAAGAAGCAAAGAAACATAATGAAAAATTAGAATGTGAAGTAGTAAGTCTAAGAAAAGACTTGAGAAAGTAAAGAATCTGAATCTTAGATTTGCTAAAGGATCTGAAACCTTAGATGAGATTATCAAGGTTCAACGATCTCCTCTGATTAAGACAGGTCTTGGATATACCAGAGAATCCTCTCAGGCTTCAGCACCAAATTATCTAAAAGCAGCTACAACTAGTTTACTACATTCAGCCACTCAGCAAGGGAATAAAGAATCTTCACAGGTAAAGCATGATCATCACAATACAAGGAACACTAATAGGGACATCTCTCAAAAAAGCAACAATCAACAGGTAAATTCAAATAGAAGATTTCATGATCATATAAATTTCTACTTCAATGGACAATGTTTCTCATGTCACAATTTTGGTCATAAAGCTGTTCAATGTGTTGCATATAAAACCATCATGACAAGAGAAGCAAGAAAGAAAAGGATGGATATTGAACCAAAGAAGAACACCTATAAAAAAATTTCTCCTCTTCAAAATGAAGTTGAATGTGCTTATTGCAATAACTTTGGCCATGAAGAATCTGAATGCAGGAGCAAAGTCCAGCCAAAACAACATTTTCCTTCAAGTTCCAAAATATGGAAAAAGAAGGAATCACAGGTTGAAAATTGTGGGATAGCGTTATTTGCAGAAGGTGAAGAAAATCAATGGTACATTGATAGTGGGTGCTCAAGACACATGACAGGTGACAAAAACAAACTTCTTTCATATAATGCTCTAGAAAAGGAAAATAAAGTTACATTTGGAAATGATAATCCTGCTGTAATTAAAGGAAAAGGGTCCGTGTTTCTAAAAGAAAAGGTGAAGGCTAATGATGTCATGTATGTGGATGGATTAAGGCATAACCTGTTAAGCGTAAGTCAAATGTGTGATCAAGGTACAGAAGTTGTCTTCAGTTCAAAAGAATGTGTGGTTCGTGATCTGGATACAGGTAGAACTATTATAAAAGGGAAAAGAACTCCAAGCAACCTATATGTATTGAAGAACTGCAAAGATCAATGTTACTTGAGAAAATCTTCAGAAAATTGGCTATGGCATAGAAGGCGGGGGCATCTAAGCTTCTCTCAAATCAACAAAGCAAGTAGACTTCAAGCTGTTCGTGGTCTTCCCAATATTACTCTACCAGAAAGTATCATATGCAAATCCTGCCAATTTGGTAAGCAGACCAAAGTACAATTTAATGCCAAAGAAGGATCATCAAGTAGGCCTCTTGAACTTGTTCATACTGACATTTGTGGACCTATGAGGAAAAAGTCACCACGTGGAGAAGAATACTATATCTTATTTATTGATGATTTCTCTAGAATGTGTTGGATTGGGCTGCTTAAACACAAAGATGAAGCATTTGAGAAATTTCAGATCTTCAAAGCACTGGTTGAAAATGGATTAGATCTAAAAATCAAATGTCTTAGATCTGATCGAGGAGGAGAATATACATCAAATGAATTCTTTGAATTTTGTGAAAAACATGGCATAAAGAGACAGTTCTCTGTAGCAGGCACTCCACAACAAAATGGCGTAGCAGAAAGAATGAATAGAACAATTCAACAAATGGCTAGAGCTATGCTTGATGATTCTGGAACTCCTGACATGTTCTGGGGAGAAGCAGCACATACAGCAGCAAATATTCTCAACAAAGCACATGTTCGGGTAAATAGTGACAAAACTCCATATCAACTCTGGTATGGTAATTCTCCCTCTGTAAAGCATTTTATAATTTTTGGAAGTAAATGCTTTATCAAAAATAATGATGAAAATCTTGGGAAGTTTGAACCTAGATCAAATGAAGGGATACTTCTTGGTTACTCATCTACAAGCAGAGCATACAAATGTTACAATAAAAGGCTTCGAAAGATTGTTGAATGTATTGATGTTGTTATTGATGAGTCTCCTACAGCTCCTAAAGAAGAAAAACAAGCAACAGAAGAAGATTATGGTGATTTTTTTCCTTCTACATCAAATGGAAATGATATAGACAGTGGATCCAATGAAGTACCTGAAGATGATTTATCAGAGAAAGCTCCATCCAGATATGTTCAAAAGAATCATCCTGAATTTCAAATTTTGGGAAACAAGGAATCGGGTGTACAAACAAGGAGGACTCTTGTGGGATATTCTAGCTATCTGGCATTCCTATCCACAATTGAACCCCAAAATGTCAATCAAGCTAGCAAAGATGAATGTTGGATTCAAGCCATGAATGAAGAGCTTGATCAAATTGAAAAGAATCACACTTGGGAATTGGTACCAAGGCCACATGATAAAAATGTCATTGGAACCAAATGGATATTCAAGAACAAGTTAAATGAAAATGGGGATGTTATAAGAAACAAAGCCATATTGGTTTGCAAAGGGTACACTCAACAAGAAGGTATAGACTTTGAAGAAACTTTTTCTCCTGTAGCTAGACTTGAAGCCATAAGAATGTTTCTTGCATTTTCAAGTTCTCAACAAATCAAAGTCTATCAAATGGATGTCAAATCTGCTTTCCTCAATGGTGATCTAGAAGAAGAAGTTTATATAGAACAACCAGAGGGATTCATTTTGGGAAATGATAAGAATCTTGTTTGTAAACTTAAAAATGCTCTATATGGTCTCAAACAAGCTCCAAGGGCATGGTATTATCGCCTTGAAAAATATCTTCATCAACAAGGTTTTTCAAAGGGGTCTGCTGATAGCAACTTATACACAAAAATTGAAAATGATAAACTATTGATTGTGGTTGTATATGTTGATGATATAATTTTTGGGAGTAATGAAGAATCTATGAGTCAAAAATTTGCTTTTATCATGCAGAAAGAATTTGAGATGTCCTTACTTGGAGAACTAACATTCTTTCTTGGCTTGCAAGTGCATCAAACTACAGATGGTATATTCTTATCACAAGCAAAATATCTTAAGCAAATTCTGAAGAAGTATGGTATGGAAGAATGCAAACCTGTAAGTACACCAATGATAAATGGATGTAATCTCAGTTCTCATGATGATTCTCCCACGGTGAATCAACCAGAATACAGATCAATGATAGGAAGTCTACTCTATCTCACTAGAACTAGACCGGACATTATGCATGCAGTTGGGATTGTTGGACGATTCCAAGCCAATCCAAAAGAGTCTCATCTTCACGCTGTCAAAAGAATATTCAAATATCTACAAGGAACTCAAGACTTTGGACTATGGTATCCAAAGAATGCTGATCTTACTCTTCATGCTTACACTGATGCAGATTGGGCTGGAAATGTTGATGATCGCAAAAGCACTAGTGGTGGTGCATTCTATATGGGGCCCCGGTTGGTATCTTGGTTCAGCAAGAAGCAAAGTTCTATTGCATTATCTACAACAGAAGCAGAATATGTGGCTGCCGCGTCTTGTTGCACACAACTCCTTTGGATGATGCAAACCTTACAAGATTTTCAAATCAAATGTACATCTCCGATCTCCATTATGTGTGATAATACAAGTGCCATCAGTATCTCAAAGAATCCAGTTATGCATTCAAAGACCAAGCACATTCCCATCAAGTATCACTTTTTACGTGAACAAGTGCTTGAACAAAAGGTGAAGTTGGAGTATGTTCCCTCCAAAGAACAAATTGCTGATATATTTACCAAACCTCTGCCCAGGGAAGCGTTCGAATATCTCAGACAGAAGTTGGGTGTTGTCTCTGCCTCTCAGAAGATCAGATCTGATTAAATTCAGAAGATTAAATTGTATACGCGGGTTTCCTGAAAGACAGTCGCGTATATACGCTAGTTGAAACACATAAATCCGCGTATGGTTGGTTGCTGGCAATTTTTGTTTGGGGTCAGCTTTATTCAGCTCAGTTGCAGTGCTGTTTGGTATCTTTGATGCTGTTTGGAGTCTCTGTTGGTATTTCAGCTCTTATATTCTGTTTCATTCTCTGATTTTGGGTGAAGATGCCTTGATGATTTGTTGTTGAAAGTGTTCAGGATGCACAAGCACAGGAGGAGCCTTGGTCATATAGAAAAGATGCTTGGATGCAATTCTTCAGGGGGAGCATTAGCCTTGCTGAGTATAATCCATTGTTGGCATTATGTTGGTTCTGTAATATGATCTCTCTCTCTTGAGATCTTTTTGGTATTGGTCATAAAAGGTCACATCTGTAATTTGATGAAAAGGTCATGGTTAAGACCTATGATGTAAATTTGTAATATTCAGTCATGTAAGGACTTGAGTCAAAATATGTAAACCCTCTTGGTTGGGTATTTGCGTCTCTTATGTAAATCCACTTGGTTGGATATTTGATGTATGTATGAGTCCCTGGTCATAGGAAGGTCATAGAGTCATGTACTTCATTGACAAATATGTTTGAACTTTCGGCATGAATTCAGGGGGAGCATGGTAACTTCTATGCACTTTAGATCTATAGCGCTTTGATGAAGGAGAATTACTTTGTGATGATTTTTGATCCACCCTTTGCCCTTGATGACAAAGGGGGAGAGACATGGTGTTTGGTGTTTGAATAAGGAGAGATTCTGTTGTGGTGATCAAACACCATCATGGTTTGCCATCAAGTCCAAAGGGGGAGATTGTTGGCAATATGATGCAATGTGTTGTCCTTGATGGCAACCCACTTGATGAAGAGGATGGAAACCTACTTGATGAAGTTGTTCTTTACTTGATAGACTTGGTAATGATGTAAATCTGATGTGATATGATGTAATGATGAAAGGAATTTCAGTATGTGTTGAAACAATGATGAAAAGAGTGTGTCTCAAGGCATACGCGGATTTGTCTAGACCAAGTAGCGTATGCACGCGGAAAAGTATGTGCCAAGTCGCGTATGGGCTTTTGCGCTCCAAAATTAGAATACCAAGGGGCATTACCATGGTATTGACCCATTGTATTGAGCGCTGAATTGTCTATTTGATCCCGTCTAGGAAAACCATCGGAAGTAATGTGGTTTTGACTCATGGTATTGAATAAAGGCTAAATCTATATAAGGAGAAGATTTTCATTGTGCAAAGGGTGTGCGGGTGTCTGGGCTTTAATGAATACTTCACTCTGAAGTATATCTGCATGGTTGAACTCTGCTCTTAATTGATAGATCTGATTCTATGATACATCTATGAACATAATGAAGGTTCAAGATCTCTAGATCTTGAAATGGTGAATCTCTTGGATGATCTGAAAAGAAGTGATGAAGACCTGGCGCAAATCTGTTGAAGAAGTTGAAGAGATCGGGGTAAGTTCATAGATCTGGTCTGTTCCGCAAAGTTTATCTTTTATAGATCTATATGCAGGTTCGCTTCTCGGAAGGCGCATGTATACGTGGATCTATTTCAAAGAGGGCGCGTATGACCTGTTAGGGTTTTTCTAAAAAGTTGCACGAATGTATACGCGGGTTGGCTTCAGTGAAAACGCGTATATACGCGGATCCATCTAAAGAAAAGCGCGTATGATATTTGAGCTGATGGTTGCTCAAGGTTGAATGTGTTTCTGCATATTTATTCTGAAGTCTAGGTTATCTCCGATATACTGATTACAGTGGTTTCACTGTTCGGTTTGGAAGCATTGGGCAAAGTATGTTTTTTGATAAGTGAAGGGTTGTGTTGGAGCTGTTTGATCCAGTTTGAAAATTGATGAAACGTGGTCTGCAGTGGCTCTGAGGGTTGAAGCCTTCAGTCTGATAATAGAAGCTTTCTGTCAGCTGAGGCTGGTGCTAATATCAGGGGGTAGTAGCTCCCTTCCAGGTGAGGCTGGTAAACGAGAGCAGGGGGTTGAAGCTCCCTTCCAGGTGAGGCTGGTAAACGAGAGAAGGTTGTAGCCTTCTGCAGGTGGGTGCCTGCGTGCTGGTATAAGTCTGCACCAGTACATGATTGTAAGAAGTTTTTATTTATAATAAAATATTGAAGACTGAGACGACGACAGCGGTGGTTTTCTCCCAAATTGGGTTTCCACCTAAAAATCCTGGTGTTCATGTGTGTGATGATCATTCTGTTCTTTCTGCACCTGTTTACTGTTTCCTGAAATATCTAATAAATCAATAATGCAATGATCTGAATTAAATGGATAATTAGATCTCTGTGCATACGCGAGTTCTGTAAAGGTCTTCCGCGTATATACGCTAGTTTGTTTCTGAAAAGTTGCGTATGGGTTTTTAGAAAGGAAAATTAAAAAGTTTTATTATCTGCATTAAATACTGATTCACCCGCCCTCTCAGTATTTTTCCAACGTCATGTACTAAAATCTTCTTGTATAAGTCTTGAAGGTTATTCCAGGCATCACATGTATGTGGGATTCATTATTTTTATCTGGCTCATGTTTAGGCCAACACATGCTTCATTATTCCGTTCCGTGGTTTTCCGGGCGCCTTATTCTTTGTACTATTGTCTCGGCGGGCATAGGTATGCCTCCCCCACCGCCTTTAACACTGGTACTATTTCATCACCTAGAGACTTGTTGCACCTGTAAGTCTCGTCTCCTCCGGGTTTAGTCCTTTAGCACATTAGACTACCTTACATTCCTCTCTCTCACTTCCCTCTTGATGCCTAGTGATTGAGTTCTTACAACGTACTTCGGTCATACGATTTTCTCCTAACACTCGTACGTTGGGGGGCAATCTGTTACACCATTTTTTTGGTCATCTAACCCATTATCATTAGATGAACCCAAGTACACCATGTAAGACCAATTTTACCGTAAGTAAAATTGCGTTACCATATAAAATAACATTTGTCTATATTTCCTAGTCATATTTAACCCAAAACAAGGAAATCGATTAAGTAAATCATTATCTATTTAATTATTTCCTAGGAATAAGTTATTCAAATCATTATTTAGTAATATTCCTAGTTAAATTTGGCTAAATCATTTGTAAATAAATAAATAAATCATTATTTATTTAATTATATTCCCACCATCTCCCTAAAATAATAAATAAATCATTTATTTTTTATTGTTTATAAATAAAGGAATTGACCCAAGTCAAAAGACCTTTTCCCTCCAACAAATATAATTAAATATTCCTAAAGGGTGATTCTAGAATTTGATTAATAAAATTTTATTCATGCACCGAGTTCTAGAACACCCTAATATTTTGTTATAAACAGAAGGGTTTTCCCCATTCATTAGTCACCTTCATTGCATTAGATCACACTGGATCTATTCTTGGTCACCATTTTCCATTTTTTCTTTGTGAACTCCCATTGAGTTCTATGTTTGTCAGGGTTTTCTACCACAATAAGAGAGAGGAATTTTAGATCTGAAACGTTGAGGACTTTCAAGAACCCATCCCATTGAGGAGAACCGGAAAACACCTTTCTTGTTTTCCTCTCAGGTGCCCCATTATTTAATATAATATAAATCATACTTTTAAACACTTTGTTCTTGTCTTGTCTATTGGATATATGGAGCCATATTACTTTTTATCTGCTTAATGTCTTTTTGTGCTTAGATCTGAACTTGTGCAGCAAACTTAAAGATATTTTGCAGCCATAATTGATGTTAGGGCTATTTTTTATGCGTAGCTAAAGTGATCTTTTACGACGAAATATTCATACTAATAGGCAGAGTTCTTTATGACAGTCTATAAAACTTGTTCTATGTCGAACATGAGGTAAAGCACTTATTTCCAATTCAGCCTACCTTTTTCCAATACAGAGAAATTGATGAGACTCTGAGAAAGCTTCAAAGAACCAGAATACCGGAAACACAATGGTGGGAAGATATGTTGGAAATTTTGTAAAAATATCCTTGGATGAATTTTGGTTATTTACTACAGTAATTAATGGTAAAAAGGATAAATAGAGATAAAACAGGTCAAAGTGTATCAGTGCAGATAAAGAGTATTAGTAAAAACAGGGTAGCCAGCACAGAGTTACCAAAGAACACAGCAGCAAGCCAAATCATAGGGCCTGCTTCTATCACACTCACAAAAATAGGAACAACAAAACATCGGTTTACCTTTTCTCCTATCTACGAGACTATCTGTCTCTATTTTCTTGTAACTTATTCATGAGTCATTCTAAAATATATCTCACTCTGTTAGGAGATATTTTTTGTAATTTTTTGTATAAATACTCCCTCAATTAAAGTATTGAGGGGGGTGGATTCTTAGACTTTGCTGTAATACTGATTATTTTGGAATAAAGTGTTGTTGGACAAATTTTACATGGCTAGCTGGAAAAAGAATTGATGCAAAGGACTTTTCACAGGATTCTTGAGTCAGACATCAGATCAATAAGTCTTCTATCTCTTATGTTTTAAAGTTTTCATTGTTTATTATACCATCTATGTTTCATACCCGACTGCTAAAGGAAAAAGAATAATTCAGAAAGTGCTTGAGTGCAATCTGTTTTCAATCGTTGTTATTCTTAATGTTTTCCACTGAACTAGTATGAACAATGAATTCTTAATTGCTCCTGTTTCCTAGTTTATTCATTCTGATTATTTGGTAAATAATTCTTAATGTTTTCCACTGAACTAGTATGAACAATGAATTCTTAATTGCTCCTGTTTCCTAGTTTATTCATTCTGATTATTTGGTAAATAATTCTTAATTTCCCTTTATTAATAATCATTCAAGTTCCCTCTTTCGAATAGGTTGAAGGATTCTTAATTTCCCTTCACCCATTTTGAGTCCATTCCATTTATTTAAATTTTTATTTGTTCCCTATTTGATTACTTTGCCCTGTGAAAACCTCCCTTGTTAAGAAACCAAATCTAGTTAAGCCATCTTCTTTGACTCCATTAGTCCAATGGCCTAAACTACTCAGTCCTACCATTCTGATTTTGAATTCCACCACTAAAACACAATCAAAATCCTTAAAATTTCATAACTAGCCTAATATACTTCAAAACAAAGCTAAAACTTAAAGAGAGAGCCCTCTCTGGGTAGAGATTGGCTAGATTCTATACCTAAAAGTTGGTTTGTGGTTACCTCGGACCCCTTTCCTCTTCCCAACAACTTCAAGGAAAATTTGAGTGATAACATAGTGGCGACTCCACTGGGGATCGAACAATTTGCTTGTTACTATTATTTACTTAATAAACTACAGACGTAGCCTGAAGTTAGCCAGGTAGCCTTTGAAATGCTCTTGCTTTGCAATTGCATAAGTAAATAAATGCTGCTTCAGTCTATCTCCGCTCTAGTTTATGAACTGAACATCTAGTTTCAAACACTTGATCAGTTCCTCTACTCAAATAATTTTTTAAGAAAATCTAAATCCAATATCTAAAACCTCTTAAAGAAATTGTTGAAGTTGTATTGTTAAATCCATTTAGAAAAAAACAAAAAAAAAGTCACCTAGAAAACTGGCTTCCGAAAGGACTCATTACACCAAGGCTAATCTTGATCCAAATCCACCACCTGTGTTTGAAAATCCTAATATGATCCCCATTATTCTTAGGAGATAGGAGAGCCAAGAGATTTTTTCTAGTTCTCGGCCTCTCTATAGATCAATATCCTGTCTTGTGAAGTGGATTTACCTTGAGGACGAACCCTTTGATGAGCAATTTGAAACCTCTTTATTTGTAACTTTTTCTGAATCTGAGTTGGCCCACTTGGTTCAAGACCCAGTATTTATTGAAGATTTACAACTTGAATTTGTTACTTCACATCTTGAAAAATATTTATGGAACTCCGTACAATCTGAGCTTACCTCTGAAGGAACACTAAATATTTCTGTGATCACTACAACCTCTCCAAGTTCATCAACATTTCCTCAAACATCTCAACCTCAAACCACCTCTTCTACCCCTCCATCCACCACTCCTAGATCAACCTCAGATGTTGTTTCATCACTACCTACTGCAATGGCGAACATATATGCTCCCTTGGTATTACCAGCCAATCCAAGGGCTATGCCCCAAGACTACCAAATTAAAATCACTCCATTTGATGGTTCTGGTACCTACACTGCACAACAACATACTAAAAAATGACCGATTATTTTGAAATATATGAAATAGATGCGGATGATGTAAGAATGAGAATATTTGTTCAAATTCTGACTAGAGAAGTTAGAACCTGGTTTACAGCCCTTCCTGCAAATAGTATCAATGACCTAGAAGCTCTTTATAGAACATTTTTAAACAGATGGGAAAAGAAGAAAGATCCTCTCCAAATCTTATCAGAATATGAAAACCTGAAGAGAGGAACATAAAGAAAACGTGCAAGATTACTGCACTAGGTTCAATAATGTTTACAATGCTATCCCTCAAAACTTCAGACCTCCTTCGGATTTAGCATTAATCAAATTCCCTGATGAATTTGATTCTGATATGGCATACCAGCTTAGGGAAATATCTCCTCGGACTTTGGAAGATATGCAAAGTATAACTGTCAGTGTTGAAGCCAACCTAATATCTAAATGAGCTAAAGCCAGAAGTGAAAGGATGATACCATTAAAAGAAGAACCCTCGGCATTTGAGCAGAAACTGGATGCTATTATTAAAGGAATGGATAGGCTAGGAGATAGAGTAGAAACAATTGAAAGGAAATATCCTTGGGATGGTCAACCAAGAAATACTGGGAGAAATCCAAATTTCAGAAAGAACCAAAACCAGAACACTAGAAAGACTGGTCCTGAACAAAATATTAGGCCCCCATTCCAGGAAAATTATGCTGAAGCCTCAAATTTTGATGAACCAACAGAAGATACTCAAATAAACTTAATGGGACTCAATAATGGACAAAAAGTTTTCTTGACCCAAGAGGATCAAGAAGCTCACATTCTCAAACAATTCCATACTCAGTCAAGAGAATCATTTGACTTCAGGGAGGGATATGATACAGCCATTTATGAAGTCCACAAGAAATATAATCTGAGGAGCAGAAGAGTTGATGCCCCTGAAACCAATAAACAGAAAGCTACAAAACAACCCCTCAAAGGTAAAACCAATACTTCCCCTGTACATATTCTCTCTAGATCAGATCCTAATCCTGCTAACCCAATTATTGAAGATGTATTCGATAATCAACCTAATAACAGACAACTCTCCAATACTCTTCCTCCAAAAGGAAATGTAGAGGAATCTCTAGAAGTTGATTTAGAAACAACCTCAGCCCACAACCCCACTCCTGAGAAGGAGAAAAAAATAGAAAATGCAGAAGATAAAGAGAATCCAACTCTCCGAAATACAAGAACTCAGATTAAAAAACCCTTTAATCTGGAGGCTGAAGTAGGCGAATTAAAAATAGCTGTTCCATTCTCTGAATTAGCTAAACATGATGTCTATCGAAGTCAAATCAATAGATCACTCAAGATAAATGGAAGTGAAGAATCAGTAAATGTTTTTGATGACCAACCTAAATTAATTTTTGGCCCTGAAGTAAATGGAAAACCAGTAAATGGAGGAACTCCTCCATTCTACGTAAGTTTAAGCATACATGAAAAAATACTTCATAATGCGATGTTTGATTCCGGGGCATCTCACAACCTAATGCCCAAATATGTAATGGAGAAATTAAACCTATATATCACCAGACCATACAAAGACCTCTTTTCTTTTGATTCAAGTCAGGTGAGATGTTTAGGATTAATAAAATACTTGTGTGTTTCACTGGTTCAATACCCTGCAAAGAAAATCTTGATGGACATAGTAGTAGCAGATATTCCTCCAAAGTATGGCATGTTATTATCCAGATCTTGGGGTGCAAAGCTTCAAGGATCTCTTCAATTGGACATGTCATACGCTACTATTTCAGTATTTTTCCACCCTAAGAAACTATACAGAGAAATTTTAATGAAATATGTAGTTAGTAGTCAGGAGAAACCATAAAATTTCCCCATCTACTCAGTACACTCTGATATGGATTCATTTATTCTTTATAATGCTGAAATTGATCCTCCCACTGAATTAGAAGTTCTAGCAGAAGAACCAAAAGAAATTACAAATGAAAAATCTAGTGTTCAAATCTAGGAAATATCTGAGAACAATGAAACATTAAATACCCAAGAGAAACAAGAAGAAAGTAAAGAACCAGATCTCACTGTTAAAAAAATTCCTGAAACTCATGATACCAATTATGAACATGAAATTATTTGGCACTTATAATTTGATGCTTCAGTTAACAAATTACAAGCAGGAGCAGGAGTTTGGGTGCACAACCTTAAAAATAATCATGCTGAAGGCCATGCCTACAGATTAAACTTTAAGTGCACCAATAATATGGCAGAATATGAAGCTCTTTTGCTAGGTCTTAAAATTGTCAAAAGATTAGGGGAAATTAGAGTATCTGTCATAGGAGATTCTGATTTAATCATTCAACAGATCAAAAGCAAGTATCTAACAAATGATTCCAGACTGAGAGAATATAGAGGAACAGTTGTAGAGATACTCAATACTTTTCTGCAAGCTCAGCTTGTGAAAATCCCAAGAAAACAAAACTTGCACGCCCATAGTCTGGAAATGTTTTCCAGCACCTACAAATTACCATTCGAACCTAATCATCAATTCACAGCTGAGATTAGACACAGACCAGCCATACTTGAAAATTTAAAGAACTAGCAAGTGTTTATAAGTGATGAGCAGATTAACAATTTCCTGAATTTAGATGAAGAATTTTCTAACAGTAACATAGATGTAGATACAGTTATTGAATTTGATCAAACAAATGAGCCATAAATAGACATTTCAAAAGAAAGTGAAATTCAAATGCTTCATCCAACAAAGTTCACCAACAAAGAAATGTAGGACCTTAAACAAATGGATATTGATGAGATTACTGAAGAAGAATCTGAGGTCATTAATTTAAAAGACAATCATTTTCCTAAAGGATTAACTCCTCTGGAAGATCTCTTTGATTCTAATGATATTCCAAAGAAACCTAAGATGGAACCATTAAAAGCAGATATTTAGGAATATAACTTGGGGACTAAAGAAAATCCTAAAATGATAAAGTTATCTAAATCTTTGCCCCCTGACCAAAAACTAAAATATGTTGAATTAGTGAGAGAATTCCAGGATGTCTTTGCTTGGAGCTATGAAGACTTGAAATCATATGACACCTCTATAATTCAGCATAAAATACCTCTGAAAGAAAATCGGAAACCATTCAAACAAAAACTCAGAAGAATTAACCCTGTACTGATGCCCTTAATTGAAAAAGAAATCAAACGTATGTATGAAGCAGGGATAATTGCTCCCATTAGGTTTTCAGAGTGGGTATCTAATTTAGTAACTACTAGGAAGAAAACAGGAGAAATTAGATTATGTGTTGATTTAAGAACTGTAAATAAGGTTTCTTTGAAGGATAATTACCCTTTACCCAAGATGGATCAAATTTTACAAAGGGTAGTAGGTGCTTCTAGGATTTCACTTCTAGGTGGGTTCTCAGGATATAACCAGATTCTGGTTCATCCTGATGACCAGGAAAAAACGACTTTCACAACCCCATGGGGCACATTCAAGTATGTTAAAATTCCATTTGGACTTAAAAATGCAGGAGCAACCTTCCAAAGAGCAATGGACACAGCATTTGCAAAAGAAATTCATGATTTTCTTGTTATATATCTGGATGATTGAATTGTTTTTTCTAAATCAGAACAACAACATTTGGACCATCTCAAACAAGTATTCCTAAAATTCAGAAAATATGGTATCTCTTTGAATCCAAAGAAGTCCTTGTTTGGTCTAGAGGAAGGTAAAATCTTAGGCCAGATCATCTCCAAAGATGGTATTAGAATTGATCCTGCTAGAATAGAAGCTATACTGCAAATAACTCACCCTAGAAATGTCAAAGAACTTCAAGCTTTTCTAGGAAAAATAATTTTTTTGAGAAGATTCATATCTACCTTAGCTGAACTAATTAGATTGCTTAATAATATGTTAAAAAAGGATTCAAGTATTAAATGGACAGTAGAAGCCAAACAAGCATTTGAAGAAATTAAAATGGCTTTGACCAGAACACCGGTCCTTACAAGTCCACAATTTGATAGAGACTTCATAATATTTTCATTTGCATCAGAACACACTATAGCAGCTATTTTATTACAAAAGGATGATCAAGGATGTGAGAAACCCATAGCCTTTTTTAGTAAAGCACTAAGGGATGCATCATTAAAATACAACATCATGGAGAAACAAGCTTTTGCACTTGTAAAATCCATTAAAGACTTTAGAGTCTACATATTGTACTCCCATGTGATAGCCGATGTACCAAATGCTGTTGTCAAAGACATCTTAACCCAGGATGGAATTGAGGGCAAAAGAGGTAAATGGATTTCTACCATTTTAGAGTATGATATTGAAATAAAACCTACAAAGCTTATAAAAGGACAAGGATTGGCCAAGCTCATGATAGAAACAAATTGTCAAGCCCTGGAAATTAATGAACTAGATAACGAACAGGAGATGGCGACTCCACAAATCAGTCAGGCCTTCTTAGATTCACCTTGGTATGCTGATATAATTTATGTACTATTAAACCTGCAAGCTCCTCTAGAGTTATCCAGAACAAAGAAAAGGTTTTTAAAGATGAAATCTTCAAAGTTTTGTATTTTAGATAATGTTCTTTTTTGGAAAAATCATGAAGGTATTCTATTGAATTGTTTATTAAAAGAAGAAGCTAACAAGGCTCTCCAAGAATTTCATGCAGGAGACTGTGGTGGACACCTTTACTGGAAATCAACTGTAGACAAGATCCTAAGGGCTGGTTTTTATTGGCCAACCTTGTTCGCTGATGTAAAGAAATTTGTCACTTCTTGCCATAAATGTCAAATTTTTGAAGGCAAGAGAAAACTATTACCTTTACCCCTGAAGCCAATTTCCACAGAAAAACCCTTCCAACAATGGGGCCTGGACTTCATTGGAAAAATCCATCCTCCCTCTTCTGGCCAGCACAAATGGATCCTCATTGCCACGGACTATTTCACCAAATGGATAGAAGAAATTCCTTCCAGACAAGCCAATGACACTGTGATCATAGGATTCTTAGAAACCAACATATTATCTAGATTTGGCTGTCCTGATAAAATCATAACTGATAATGCTGATGCCTTCAAATCCAAGAAGATGATAAGTTTCTGTAACAAATACCATATTACCTTAGGCCATTCCACAGCCTATTACCCTCAAGGTAATGGACTGGCTGAGTCCTCCAACAAGAGTCTCATTAATATTATTAAAAAATTATTGGAGGAAAACAAGAAAAATTGGCACAAGAAACTTACAAATGCATTATGGGCAGACAGACTCACCTCCAAAAAATCTATTGGGATTAGTCCTTATGAGTTAGTCTATGGCATGGAGGCTATATTTCCTTCATCTTTAGGAGTTCCTGTAATGAAATTACTTCAAGAAGCTCAGGTTGAACCTAATTATATTCAAATGAGGATAAACCAGACCATCAATCTGCATCAGACTAGAGAGGAAGTATATAAAAGATCTCAAGTGTTGCAGGAGAAGCTTAAGAAGATATTTGATAAAAGAACCAAGGCAAAAGATTTCTATCTTGGAAACAAAGTGTTAAGATGGGATTCCAGAAGAGAGGATAAGGGAAAACATGGGAAGTTTGACTTCCTGTGGAAAGGACCTTATATTATCTATGCCTTACAAGGAAACAATACATATTATTTGAAAAAATTGGATGGTACAGAAACAGAAGATGGGCCAGTTAATGGTCGAATGTTGAAACCTTACTTTGATCCTACTTATTAATGTATCCTGATTTTTAACATGTACATAATTTATCCTTTGTAATGTCACAATTTTAATTGGATAGTAACTTACTGGAGTTGAAGCTCGAAGAGAAGGCCCTAAGCTTTAGAAGTGTCACTGTCATACATACAATAAAGCAACAAGTAGAAGAAGATTCCATAGTTCAGCCAAAATCATTCTGAGGCCAACTGACCTGCTGTTCTTAACTTTTCACCAGGAAAATCCATCCCCAAGTGGAGCCAGTGTTATGCTCCTATACCAATAGGTGTCATATATCATGATTGACTTGATGGGCTATGTAATATGTTCATACCTTTCCTTGTTGCAAAGGTTTTCCATATTGTCAAAAAATAAAAAAATTTAAAAATGTAAAGAGGGTATACCCTAAAAGAAATATCAAAGGGTGAAAAGAATAAAATGGCCAAAAAGTGAAAGAAAATGAACCCCATGAAAAGAAAGGCCAAGGAAAGTATGCAAGTCTAAATGCGACTAATTTTTTCTCTTGTGTAATAAAAAAATTGTTTGCAACTTGTAACTTATGCCACAATTGGTGAACAGTCAAATAGCTTAAGCTTGGCTAGTTCATGTTTGAATTTCATGTTTTAGAGATAGAGAATAAAATCTGACCAAACTGTTTAATCTTGGCAGATAAGTAGATAGGTAGAGTAAATAAAAGGAGCTCAACAGCTTAATCTGAGCCCTTGGATGTAATAGACTCAGATAGATTTCTACATGTAAAAGAAAAGAAAGTGTGATAAGGGTTTGCCAGTCTAAGTGCACCCTAATAAAGAAGAAAAAATGCTAAGTTAAAGTAGGCAGGGTAGGTAGATGATGTTGCAGAATTACATGTGATGGATAATGACTCTAAATGTGTTAATCTTTACTTTCATCACAAGTGCAAGATAGACATTACACTGGAGGAATTTCAAGCAAAACAAGGTCAAATGATTAACTCCCCTTCTCATTTTCCCCTAAAATTTCACTAATTTCCCCTAAGTACTAAGGCATTTGAAAATTAGAGGGGCTCAGAGCATTTCTCTGACTTCTGGAGGGACCGGACCCTCAACCCAATAATTTAAAAGCCTAAGTACTTAAAACCATCCATAAGTCATTCATTTACTTCCATAAGTCTTTTCCTAAGTAAAATCCTATTTTACTTAGGAAAATTGCACAATATCCCATAAAAACCCTTTTTCATTCAAGCCTAAGTTAAATACACAATCCTAATGTTTTTTTTACTTAGCGTTTTTTCATTCATATGATATATTAACTTTTAACTTATATTATTCATTTCCCCTATAAAAATCTACCTTTTCCCGTATTACTATAACTATGCAAAATCCCCAGATTTTACATATCCCGCCCCTTGGTTAAAATATAACCATAATACAGTATTAACATAAAAAAAGGAATAACTAACCCCCACAGTTAATTAATAACTTTCCAGACCAAATCACGTTGCTCCTGATATGGGGCCCACCCTCATTAAACTCCTATCACCTCGCCTCCCTGATAGCCGTTCGATCAAGCCTTCCACATCCAACAGTCGTCGTCCATATCGCTTGGCCCTCCACGACCGAATGTTAACGTGCGATCGCGGAGTGGTTTTGTAAATAGTACTCCGCCACGTGTCACAAAGTCTATGGAATCGCTGGATCCTGGCCAAATACCGCCCGTCCCCAAAAGTGGTGCGATATCATACCGCGTACCGCCCTCCGCATACGACAAAAAACAATTCCCGCGTATGTCATCTGCCCAAATAAAAAAAACCCCCGCCAACCTTGAATTTGTTAATAAAACAAACAAAACGTCATTTTCATTATTCTGTGCTACGACCAGTGTTCCCATGCAAAGAACGTCAAAGTCAAACTGTCGAAGATTTCCAACCGCCATCTTGCTAAGAAATTTGTAGCCGAACCAGTCCAGAACCTATCAGCTATTGCCTGCACCTGTTTTCGCCTGAACACAGGTATTTATCCAATTTCCGCCAAACCCTGAAAATCTTGGTCTTAAAATGTAATTCCACAGAAAAAGGATTAAAATACATTATAATTCAGTCTTTGTTTTCACCCGATAAGTTCCCAGACCTGTAAATTTGCCCATTTTCCACTGAAAATCCAAATTCTTTTCTGAATCCACAAGAACCAGAAATGGAAACCCCTGTGGCTTTGAATTTTGCACCCTTGAATGCTCCCCACAAAGATTTAGAATATCTACCTCTAGCGGATAGGGATTTCCAGATAAAAGACCTCACCTTTAGCGAAAATCCTCTCAGAATCTTTTTCCAAATCAGAAATAATTACCTGAATGGCTCTGATATTTTTGGATTGTGGGAGTCCAATCTTCCAATGTATATTTTACCCTCAGTTCATGTCTTTCCTGAAATAATTTATCACTACCATGCCAATTAAGACCCTAATCAACAAGCAGTTATGTCCCCAAGTCAAACCATTCTTTTTCCAATAACTGCTAAATCCATCAATGAAATGTTACAATTTCATCCCAGTCAAGCCCTGACTCCTCT
The DNA here is from genome assembly GCA_034641835.2 of Pinus albicaulis. Taxonomy (NCBI): domain Eukaryota; kingdom Viridiplantae; phylum Streptophyta; class Pinopsida; order Pinales; family Pinaceae; genus Pinus; species Pinus albicaulis. The sequence goes on along the minus strand of CM076578.1, from coordinate 825,346,982 downwards.
TTCCATGGAAGATTTACTTGAAAAATCCACAAAATTATACCAAGAAGAACTGAATCGCCTCTGTCAAAATTTCATGCTACAAGAACATCAACCCAAAGGCCCCCCTCCTTATGGACATACCTTTTTCACAGATATGGGCAGACTTATAGTGAATATGATATCTTTAGTAATGGGATTCAACACTAGTGAATACGTTGATGAAATAACCCTAGTGTTGTTGTCAATTTTTACTCCTGGACAGACCCCTGCTGTCAAATATGACTTTGCCTCTTACATTGCTGACAAGATTCATGACCAATTCATGAGACTGGAAGATGAAAGAGTTTTCAAATACTCCACTTTTATATACCATCTTATGCTCTATTTATCAGTCAGAGAACTTCCCCTTCCCTGTCATGAAACTTGACACCAGGGGAAATCCAAGGTTTGTAATCTTCTGGTTTGCAGTCTTCCATAGTTCCTTTGAGTCCCCTTACTCCTAAAATGAATTCATTGACCTATTTGTTCACCCAGAAACCACCTTATTAACAGGCGTTTCCCTCCTATGATTAATAGTGATATGAAGAAAATCCTCCAGCTCTCCAAGCAATACAAAATAGGTGATTGGTACCTATACAAGAACCATACAGAAATTAGGATATATGGGTGTGAGCTCTGCCCTTTTAAGCTACCAAAGTATGTTCCAATAAGGCTCTTTGCCTTGGAATATTTCAGGCAAATGATAAATTCAGACCTGGTTCATTTTTATGATGCCAAGAAAAAAGCTCAGCTTAGAATCAAGGGTTAGTTAGGCCCTTTTGTCTGTAATACTAGGGATGCAGGGAAAGAAGCAGAAAGAATTCTGGAAGATTATATTAAGTTGCAAAAGAGTTTTTGGTGGGTACCATATGAACCTAACAACTTTATATGTGATAGATGAATGAAGAAAAAATTGTCACCATACATTCACCATAGGATTCCATAGATTGAACAATTTGCAAACATGGATGAATGGATGGAAGGGAACCTAGTAGAAAACGATAGTGAACAGGTCAATGTTGAGAATGTTATGAGAGATCTTGAGAAAATACTTGACCTGGATTATTTTGGGCAGGTACGAAGGTCAGGGATTGGTCCCTCCTCTGCTGGAACCTCTCAGCAACATTCACAGGAAATCAACACACCAACCACAGCAACATCCAAGGGTAAGGAAAAAGAGATCAGTACATAGGGCACAGAGCAATCCACAATGTTTGAGCAGCCCGAAACTTCCAAGGAACAGGCCCAAATGCAGACTTCTCCCACTCAGGTCAATGTGGCAGAACCTCCAATCTTGCAAACTCCCCTAAATGAGCAAAGAAGTACAAAGAGAGACATTGAAACAGCTACCCCTACCAGTAGACCTTTAAAAAATCCTGGTACCAAAAGGAAAAGATTAAATCCCCTCTCAGAAGAAGAAATTGTTGAAGAGATCACTGATAGTCAGAGGAAAGAAGGAGTAGACAACCAACAAACATTCCCAGTCAGTGGGAAATCTACCAGCTTACAGAAAAAGGAGCTAGAAAGACAACAAAGTGCAGAGGTATCATCCTTCAGACCACTAGTGAAGGACGCTTGGGATATCAAGAAGACATTTATAGACATAAAAGCCAGAAATGATCCATTGAGACGTCAAGTTTATAATCAATATTTGAGGATGTCCCCCACAAATCAATAGATATTGATGTTAGCCTATGACATAAATGAAGGTAAAATGGTAATGAGTTATTTCAAGCCTAAAGTATAGTAGCCTCAAACAACAGCAGACTATCTTAGGACCAATTTTGAAGTCATGGCAAAGGATATTCATCCTTTGGATCAGATTGAATTGCATAAACAAACCGGAGAAATGATTTATTCAACCTTGACTGGTAAGGGAATGATAGCCCAAAGATTGCAAAATTCCTTGGATAATACAACTGCCCAGCTGCATCTGGAAAAAGCTTCCTCCCAGGCCAAAGATAACAGAATAAAGCCTTTAGAAGAAATAATTATTGGATTGGGTCATAATCCCAAAGATATTAAGGCTACAGAAGGCTTAATTAAAAAGAAATACGATGATATTGCTTCCTTAAGGAAACAACTAAAACTGCCACCTTCAAGGCAACGACAGACTGTTGAGGTTATAAAGAAAAAATCTGAAGAACAACTGATGGATTTGCTCTTAAAAATTAATGAAAGACTGAATGAGACTGAACAAGAAATTGAAAAATCATTGAAGGACAAGGAGGGAGAGTCGACCTCTCAGCCTCCCATTGTGATACCAGTAGTCTCAACAGCAGTCTCTTCTACACTTGGGACTGCACTAGCACTAAACATCCCAGCAGCCATAGCAGAAGTGGTCACAGGTACAACAACAGGACAGTCAGCAGGACTAGCACAGGGCAACACTACCAATTTGAGCACTGAGTAACTAATAAAATCAATGGAGGAATTGAAGCTCCAAGTTACAGAACTCCAAAAAGCAAAGGAACAATTTACTACCTTGGAACAAAAGTATGATCTCTCAAAGATAAATGTTGTAGAAAAGACAAGAGAGATCAACAGGTTAGAAAAATTGGTGAAAGCATTAGAAAATGATCTGACATTGGAGAAAACTTTGAAAGAAATCAAGGAAATTCTTTGGGCCAACATCACTCAATCAATAAATGATGTTTGGCCATCAATCCAAATAATTTATGAGCAAAATGATTTCGTTAAACTGGATTTAGAAGAAATTCAAAATGCAAGAGCAGAATTAGGAAATATGCCTGAAGAAACCAACGAGCTCATACAGTTTTTAAATACCAAGAACAAATATCAGCTTGAAGAGCTGGGCATTCAAGATAGAACAAGGGCAATTTTGGAGGTAAAAAAGGTTTTTACTAAAAGAAATCTGATGCAAAACTTAGAAAGAAGGTGCCATGATATGCAGGAAGAAATCAATGTTTTTTCGAAAATATTTGATATTTTGCAGAGTAAATGGTTGCCAAGTCCTTTAGTTACTCATGATAAACTAATGAGTCATCAAAGCTATGTTGAGAAATTGAATAAGTATGCAGACAACCAGGCAGGTCCATCAACAAGTTCATCAACAGCAAAAGCATTGCCTACAGGCAGAGTTCTTTATGATAGTCTAGAAAACTTGTTCTATGTCGAACATGAGGTAAAGCACTTATTTCCAATTCAGCTTACCATTTTCAAATACACAGAAATTGATGAGACCCTGAGAAAGCTTCAAAGAACCAGAATACCGGAAACACAATGGTGGGAAGATATGTTGGACATTTTGTAAAAATATCCTTGGATGAATTTTGGTTATTTACTACAGTGAGTAATGGTAAAAAGGATAAACAGAGATCAAATAGGTCAAAGTGTATCAGTGCAGATAAAGAGTATCAGTAAAAACAGGGCACCAAACACTTAGTTACCAAAGAAGACAGCAGCAAGCCAAATCATAGGGCCTGCTTCCAGCACACACACAAAAATAGGAACAACACAACATCGGTTTACCTTTTCTCCTATCTACGAGACTATCTGTCTCTATTTTATTGTAACTTATTCATGAGTCATTCTAAAATATATCTCACTCTGTTAGGAGATATTTTTTGTAATTTTTTGTATAAATACTCCCTCAATTAGAGTATTGAGGGGGGTGGATTCTTAGACTTTGCTGTAATACTGATTATTTTGGAATAAAGTGTTGTTGGACAAATTTTGCATGGCTAGCTCGATAAAGAATTGATGCAAAGGAATTTTCACAGGATTCTTGAGTCAGACATCAGATCAATAAGTCTTCTATCTCTTATGTTTTAAAGTTTTTATTGTTTATTATACCATCTATGTTTCATATCCGAATGATAAACGAAAAAGAATAATTCAAAAAGTGCTTGAGTGCAATCTGTTTTCAATTGTTGTTATTCTTAATGTTTTACTCTGAACTAGTATGAACAGTTAATTCTTAATTGCTCTTGTTTCCTAGTTTATTCATTCTGATTATTTGGTAAAGAATTCTTAATTTCCCTTTATTAATAATCATTCAAGTTCCCTCTTTCGAATAGGTTGAAGGATTCTTAGTTTCCCTTCACCCATTTTGAGTCCATTCCATTTATTTTAAATCTTTATTTGTTCCCGATTTGACTACCTTGCCCTGTGAAACCCTCCCTTGTTAAGAAACCAAATCTAGTTAAGCCATCTTCTTTGACTCCATTAGCCCAATGGCCTAAACTACTTAGTCCTACCATTCTGCTATTGAATTCCACCACCCAAACACAATCAAAATCCTTAAACTTTCATAACTAGCCTAATATCTTTCAAAACAAAGCTAAAGCTTAAAGAGAGAGCCCTATCTGGGTAGAGATTGGCTAGATTCTGTACCTAAAAGTTGGTTTGTGGTTACTCCGGACCCATTTCCTCTTCCCAACAACTTCAAGGAAAATCTGAGTGATAACAGGGCCCCAAGTGGAATAGGCGAGTGGCCACCAATGTACACCTCGATCATTCCTGCCCCCTTAGGAAAAAATCGTCCCCATTGCGTTCAGTTCCTCCATGAGATGAGGAAAATTTTGTTGAACTTGGTCCCTAGTGAACCACTGACCTTGGTACAGGAGTTGACCATCTTTGACAACCCGATACAGTTGGATCTTCTGTCGGCGAGTGTTCTTGATTTGCATGTACGTGATACAGTCTGTGATGGCCTGTTCCATGCAGTCTGGGTTTAACTCTTTTGGTGTGAGTTCTTCTGCAATGTTAGAGGTGTCCAATAGAGGTGGGAAGTAGGGACGAAGGCAGTCTACATTGAATACTGGGTGCAAACCAAGGAGTGGTGGAATACTGAGCTCGAAGGCATTGTTCTCTATAGCGTTGGTGATAGTGTACATCCCATATTGGAGTGGGCGAATCTTGCGGTGGGGTCCAGTGAGGCGCTCCTTATGCAAATGTAGCCACACTTTTTCACCCACTTGGAAGTTGTGTGGCACCCGATGTTGATCATGTCGTTGCTTGTAATTAGCATTTGCTTTGTCCAATATGTCATGAACCTATTGGCGGAAGTGCTGAATGCGCTCGATGAAGTTGTTTGATTTGTCAGCTTCAGACTGGACATGAGATGAATCGGCCTGAGTAGCTGCAAATGGCATGGCTACATCAATGGGACATAGTGGCTGGAATCCCAAGCCCACCTGAAAGGGGCTGTGGCCGGTTGAGTTGTGGAGAGCCCGGTTATAACTGTGTTGTACATAGGGAAGGCTCTCATCCCATGTGCGTGGATGCTTTGAATTGTACATGCGCAAATTGTGTACAATCATCCTATTGATGACCTCTGTCTAGCCATCAGTTTAGGGATGGAAAGCTATGGACTTGGTGAGCTTGGTGTCCAAAATTGACCAGAGGCTAGACCAAAATGTGCTGAGGAACCTGCTATCGCGATTTGATATGATAGACTGTGGGATACCAAAGTGCACCCACACTCATTCAAAGAAGAGTTTAGCAATGGATTTTGCTGTGATATTATTCTTGCAGGCCGCCATAATGGCCATATTTGAAAATCTGTCGACGACCACGAAAACACAGTTGTTTCCATGCTTAGTAGAAGGAAGGCCTGACATGTAATCCATGGAGATGGATTCCCAGGGTCGACTAGGGGTAGGTAGCGGAGTATAGAGCCCTTGCTTCTTGATGGTCGGTTTGGAAATGGTGTAAGCAGTGCAGGATTTGATGTACTTCCCGACATCCTGTCGAAGGTTTGGCCAATAGAAATACTTTTGTAGTACTGCCACTATTTTCTCGACCCCAAAATTCCCAGCGACTCGACTGTAGTGCGCTTCCCATATCATCTTGGCATGCTCACTTGAAGGAACACAAAGGTGTCTCAGGTGACATAATAGTGCATCTTGGAGGTGAAAATTTGGAACTTGCATACCCCCAAGAGTGCCTTGTATGTGTAGCTTAATTCTGGATCGCTCTTGTAGAGAAGCGGCCAATCAGAAGTCTCATGCCCACAAGAGTTGAGAATGGTGGTTATGGCCACGATCGGTGGTCGGTTGAGGTAGTCTACAACATTATTGGTGCTACCCTTCTTGTACTTAATGTTCAAATGAAATTTTTGCAGATATGTGGACCACTACTGATGGAGATCGTTCTGCAACTTCCCTTGTGTCTGCATGAACTGCAAGGGTCGATGGTCTGTGTGAATGATTGTCTCCTTCCCCAAAATGTAATGCTTCCATTGTCGACAAGCTTGCACAATGGAATACATTTCTTTGTCACAAGTGGGATACTTTGGAACTGTGTCAGACAATGTCTCACTGTGATATGCCACTGGATGCCCCTGTTGAGTAAGGACTGCCCCAATAGCATATTCAAAGACATCTGTCTCGATCTCAAATGGTTGTTGCAAGTCTGGTAATGTGAGCACTGGGGCAGAATAGAGGCGATGTATCAATTCTACGAACGCCTTCTGTTGAGAATCCGACCAACAGAAATTTTCTTTCGCTCCTCCCTTGGTGACTTGACTCAAGGGCCAAGTGATATGAGAGAATCCCAAGACGAACCTACGGTAGAAATTAGCAAGACCCAGAAAGCTGTGAAGCTCTGTTAGGGTGGTTGGGGCTGGCCAATCCCGAATGACTTGGATCTTGGCTGGATCCACATGCACCCCCCTTTCATCAATAATGTATCCCAGATATTAAACCTGGGTCATGAAAAAAGTGCACTTCTCCAAATTGGCGAACAACTTGTGTTGCTGCAGTGTTTGGAGGACTTCTCGGATGTGGTGGAGGTGCTCTTCCTAAGTCTGGCTGAAGATCGGAATGTCATCCAAGTATACCACTACAAATGAGCTGGTGAATGGACGCAAGATGTCATCCATCAACCTCATGAAGGTTGCGGGAGAATTTTTCAATTCGAAAGGCATGATGAGCCATTCGAAAAGGCCCTCCTTAGCTTTGAAGGCAGTCTTCCACACATCAGAGGGTTCGATTGGTACCTGATGATACCTAGACTTCATGTCGATCTTGCTGAAATATTTTTCCCCTTTGAGTTGGTCTAGAAGGTCATCAATCTGTGGGATCGGGTACCTATTCTGGACAGTGATCTTATTTAGCGCTTGATAATCAATACAAAGTCTCCAAGTTCGATCCTTCTTCTGTACCAACACGATCGGGCTCCCATAGGGCGATGAAATTGGCTAGATGTGACCTTTCTGCAGCAGCTCCTGAATTTGCCTCTTGATTTCATCATTCTCTAAAACAGAGCGCCTATAGATCGGTCCATTGGGTAGCGGCGCACCTGGGGTCAGGTCAATGGGGTGCTTAACCTGACAGTGTAGAGGCACCCCTGTGTGTGAGGTGAAGATGTCCCCGTACTCCTCTACAACCTTGTCCATTTTTTGTTGTCGTGCAGAGGAGCCCTGTCTAGAGGTTGTGGCCACAGTCTTCTTCTTTCCCTGGGGGCAGATCATCAAGAAAATAAATTTCCTGGTTTGGGAAATGAGCTTACTGCATTGTTTTGTAGTAACCAAAGAGATAGTGGGAGGCGGTGGTACCTCTGGTATCATGTACAATTTATTTCCCAAAGTAACAATAAAATCACAAGGCCGGGACTCATACACAACATGTCACTTCCACAAGTATGGTTGGCCTAATAATACATCAGAAACATCAATAGGAGCAATGTCACACAATACCTCATCCGTGAAGGGCTTGATGCTATAGGGAAGGCGGCACTGCTGGTTGACACGAAGATCCCGTCCTTGGTGAAGCCACCTGATGGTGTATGGTTGTGGGTGCGCTGTGGTTGGCAAGCCCACTTCACGACATCTACTGAAATTTGGTTCTTTTGGCTCCCATTGTCGACAATGAACCATAGTGGGGAACCCTTTACCCACATATAGGAGTGGAAGAGACGCTCTGCCTCCTCTGGATCTTCATAGTGGCAATAATGGTGTTGGGCTCTGCATCAATAATCTGCTTCCCTTTTTCATTCACCTTGTCAAGTTCTGATTCAGAGTTGGAGCATGCATATGATTTAGAAGCCCTCATCTCGGCCACCAACGACTACTTGGCCCGACACTCACTTGTGTTGTGAGTGGAGCTCTTATGGAACTCACACCACTTTCCCGTGTCCTTCTTTGGCTTCATGGTGTTGTTCTTCACTTGTGTCTTTGGCAGGTTGTCTTGGGCTGCCATGCCTTAGATTTGTCCTTTTTTCTCTGGTTTGGGGGCACCTTTCCCTTGCTTTTGATTCGCAGATCCAAAGTATCTCTTCTTCTGTTTGAATTTCTGCTCAATCTTGGTAGCATACCAGTATACTGTACCAAGTGGGGAGATGTCGAGGAACTCCATTTCCTCCTGAATGTATCTGTGTAGATAACCATGATACTTTAGCACCAAATGTTTCTCTGAATATTTGATACCCAATTTTGTGCGCAGTGTATGGAACAGATTCGTTAGCTCATGCACATCTTGATCCCTTTGTTGCCGCAGCGTGGTCCATTGTATGTACTTGTCCTCATAGCTCCCCACAAGATAGTATTGTTCCTTGATGGCATCTCGAAAATAATTCCAAGTGGGTATGACTGAGAACAGAGAGGGTTCTGTCTCGTCCTTTTTCTCACAGTAGGTTTCCCACTAGTCCTTGACATGGGGGGTAGCTTTGAGGAGTGAAAAAATAATATTCTCCCAGTCGGAAAAGTCATGAACTGAGAAATATCCTTCTAATAGATTGAACCATCTATCTACGACATCTGCATCTATTTGACCCTCAAATATGGGAATGTCAAAGTTTACTTGTACCTTAAAGGGAGTCACACCTCTAGAGTGGCTGCTGGATGTAGATGTGCTGCCGGTGGGCAGTCGTTGAAGGATCTGGGCAAAGTTATCCATCATCGCGTTCCTTTTTTTTTGAGGGCCTCCTTGAGAAATATTTTGATAGGATCTCTTGCTCCCTCATCTTTCTTTTCATCCCCCATGGGCGTCCTTCGGGGTTTGTGAGGCTGATCTTGCAAAGGTTCCACCAGATCGAGCCCTAACTCCCTATACCCTGACCTCGTTGGGGACATGCAAAGAATGATCGAGAAAAAGTAGACTGCTCTGATACCATTGATCCAAATTTATGCAGGAACACAACAGAATACAAAAATAACCATAAACATAGAAATACAGTGGAAATAAGGCTTCATTTCATTAATATCAAATCACAGAAATATGCTTACAAACGTGATGGAAATAAATAGCTTGGGTGTTGGTATAAAATCTTTAAGAAGAGATGTGGCAGCTACAGACTTCTGAACTGTGTTACAATGAGGCTCGAGGGCCTATTTATTATGAATAAACAATGGAGATATCTAAACGTCCAAAAACCTAACCCTAGGAGATGAAGCACCAAAACTATGGGTCCCGTTTGGGTAAATTGGTGTTTCAACTTCCCGGGGACGTAACTTTGGCATACTATCTCCGTTTGGGGCTTCAAAACGGCTCCGAAAGTTCAAGACCCAAAAAACTGCTAAAAATAGTAAGTTGTGAAAAAAATTGAAAGAGACAATGGTGGGGCCCCAAGTGGAATAGGCGGGTGGCCACCAATATCCACCTGGATCAATAAATGTCCTCATAACAACTGTGGTTTCCTTTGTATGCCAAGATATCCTCCAATTCATTGGATGGTAGGGTTCCTTCCAACCCACTGCACAACCTCACGACCCTCCTCTAAGAAGATATGTAGGACTCAACCTCCCTATAGGATGTTGTACAGGTATGTGACCTTGTTTACCTGAGATATGCCCACACAAAAACACTCCAAAACAAACCTAAACATAACTTATCTCATTGGGCCTTGTTGCAAGATCAATTTGATTCCCGAATAGTCACAAGGATGATTCATCTAGCCCTTTAATCTGTGTTGTAATTTTCCTCCTAGATCTGTGGCCCAAACAAAGATAAAATAAATTCGAGTTTCTCACTTGTGTTGGTCAAGGGTAACAAGAATTCACTCCAACCTCACCTTGTATTTATACACAATACAAGGGATTTTCAAATTCATCTTAGAGGGATTGCCAACTATCCTAAGGTCACTCAAACACCAAGCTGAACTTAACTCTTCATGCACAAACCCACACTCTAACTTCAAAATTCATATCTTCACTTTTACAGCTCATATTTGAGTGATCTTCGTTGCGTTTTGTTACTCTCATAGGCCTCTATCAACTCAAATCATCACATGTGGAAATATCCTCATGGATTCACACCCATATGTTTGGGTGCAAAGCCCACATGCTTGGTCTCTAAGCCCACAGTCCAATTTTGTGTGCTCATTCCACCAAAACCCACTAACCTAAGGTTTGGAGAACCTCCCAAGCTACAAATTTCAACACTCCTTCTTAGTGAGGGAGGTACTTCCAACATTAGGAAGTCTCCATCAAAATCATCACGGTGACACTAACCCATTTAGCGTCCATCAATGCAACATACTCTATAGAATGAACCCTGTAATCTCGGTAGTGCCTTTGCCTCATCTCATCTGAACTTGAAGATCCCAAACCTCCATAGGGCTACTCCCTCTAAGCATACACGATCTCCAATGGCTCAAAACTACAAGCACCCAGCCTCCTGGATCAAACAAAACTTGTGCAAATCCATTCAATCTTAGATATGCAACATCACGATCCAATGAAGAATCTAACCTGCCAATGAAGTAATATTGATAAAAAAAAGCTATCCCATGCCAAATCAATCCTCAAGCTGTCCCAACAATCCATGGAAAGTCATAGGAGTCCATGATTAACAACCCACCCTATAAGAAACTATTGCTCACCAGGCTCACCACTAATCCACCAGAACTCCCAACCAATATCATTTCCAAGCCAATCAAGACCACATCTCCATATCTTCAGCTAAACCCTCTGCTCCATGATCTAGACACCCCAAACCCCCTTTGAGATGCTTCATTGTGAAGTCTCTGATTCAGTAGCCTTTCAAAGTACATATGATACCATGTTGTTTTTCCACGATATTGGTATCAAGGATAGAATATTAAATTACTGATGCTACCAAACCAACTATCACAGAGTCTAATTTTCACTAAGAAATTATAAACAACAGTAAATCTACTAGTGCACAAAATGTACACAATTTTTTACACAAATATGTATAATAACCTAACTTTGTTATTTTAATCAAACTGATAATACAACATTAGGGATACTATACTAGGGAGAATGAACCTCATACATCCACTTTTACAATATATACAAAAATTAGGGCTTGGTGTTTATCGTGATGACCACCAATATACCATGAACAAGATACTTTGACCGTCTAGCTGATGTAGAGATCCTCACAGTTGCCTCGGTCGTACCCTATAGAAATCTTCTTGGTCCTTTAGCTCCCCATCTGCAACATCTGCCTCTATCAATGTTGGAAGTCCATCTGGCCACTAAATATCGGCTCAACAATCTAGTCTCTCGTTGATCGTTCGTCCATAAAATGCATCAACACATCGAGACTCTTGTTTACTTGTTCACAACTCTGTTTGTGAATAAATTTCATCTTCCCACTGCTGCTCCTTAGCTACTTAGGGACTTCAACCCACTATAGTATTCTTGCACTGCTCCAAAAAAGACTAACATAGGGCATAAAGCACTTCCACCTATCACTGTAAGATGTCCTTATCCCATAACGAACACGTGTTGCAGCAAAAGTTCATGTGGATGATCATACCTATGAGCTCCAACAAACTGCCTCTCTTAGCAATGCTTAGTCCATCAATTCACTGCACATAGGGCTCCAAACTTGGAAAATTTCACACTGCCCTTCAACAGAATTCAAATGCCCAATACAACACCAAACATCATTTCCTTAAAATATGATCAATCATCATCAAAATAGAGCTCTTAAGATCTGCCCTTTTCTCTGCAATAAAGGAGCTGTTGCGCAAATATAGGCACCCCATCACCACTATATCATATGCTCACTCGTTAGGGCTTCTATCATGTCATGTCAACCCTTCCTCTTGGCTGTTATATTCCTCACAAAAAACCACCAAATCTAATCCAAATCTAGGATCCAACACCTAGCAACAAACCAACCATAAACATACCTTTTATGCTCACTGTTTTAGGTTTTCTCCTCTGCTTGGTTAGGGAAATACACCAATCATCTTCAACCCTTCTTCCACTGCACAAATGTACTCCTAATAACTATGTTTTCCTTTGTATGAGGCTCTCCTCTAATTTTCTAGCTGGTAGGGGTCCTTCTAGCCCACTATACAACCTCACAACCCTCCTCTATGCATAGATCTAGGGCCCGCCTCCCAAAAAATTTCTATACATGCCTGCAAACTTGTTTAGTTGAGATATTCCAAAATAAAAACACTCCAAAATAGACCCAAACATACCTTATCGTACTCAACCTTGCTGCAAGATCAATTCAACTCCCAAATAGTCACAAGGATGCTTCACCTAGCCCTTTAATATTCATTGGAATCTACCTCCTAGATCTAATGCCCAAACATAAATCAAATAAAGTCGAGTTGCTCACTTGTGTTTCTAAAGGATGGTAAGTAATGACTCCAACCTCACCTTTTATTTATTTCCAATATAAGGGCTTCTCAAATTTGTCAAAGAGGGTTTGGCAACTGTCGTAAGGTCACTCAAACACTAAGTTGACTTTAACTCTGCATGCACAAACCCATAGTCTAACTTCAAAAATTTATATCTTCACTTAAACAACTTAGATTCGAGTGATTTTTGTTGCGTATGGTTACTCTCAGAGCCCTATATCAACTCAAATGATCACATGTATAAATATCCTCATGGATTCACACCCATATACACGGGTGCAAAGCCCATAGGCTTGGGTTCTAAGCCCACAGGCCAATTTTGTTTGCTCATTCCTCCAAAACCCACTAGCCCAGGGTTTGAAGTACCTCCCAAGCTACAAATATCAACACTCCCTCTTAGTGAGGGAGGTACTTCCAACACTAGGAAGTCTCCATCAACATCATCATGACGACACTAGCCCATCCTTGGTCCATCACTACAACATACTATGTAGAATGAACACTACAATCTCGGTAGTGCCTTTGCCTCATCTCAACTGAACTTGAAGATCCCAAACCTCCATAGGGTTGCTCCCTCTGAATCTAGACTCCCTCTGAGCCTACATGATCTCCACTAGATCAATATTGCAAGCACTCATCGTCCTGAATCAAACACAACTTGTGAAAATCCCTTTAATATTAGATATGCAACATCACGATCTGATGAAGACTCTAGCCTACCAATATACAGTCCATCATATGAAGTAATCTCAACCAAAACAATCTCATCCATGCCAAAGAAATCATTGAGCTTTCCCAATGATCCATGGAAAGTCATAAGGAGTGCATGATAAACAACCCTCCCTACAACACATTTTTTTTCATCAGGATCACCACCAATCCACCAGAACTCCCAACCAATCTTCCTACCAAGACAATCAAGACCACATCTCCATGTCTTTATTTGAAACCTCTACTCCACGATCTAGACACCCACAACTCCCTCTGAGCTAATTCACTGTGCACACTCTGATTCACTGACCCTTCAAAGTACCTCTGATACCATATTTTTTTTCCATGATACTAGTGTATAGGATATAATATTAAATCACTAATGATACCAAACTGAGTAACACAACGAGTCTACTTTGCACAACGAAATTATAAACAATAGTAAATATACTAGTGCACAAAATATACATAACTTCTTACACAAATATGTACAGTAACCCAATATCGTTATATTAATCAAACTGATAATACAATAGTCTATGGCTCCCATGCTAGGGATAATGGTGCACATACATCCATTGATTCAAGATATACAACAACTAGGGCTTGGTGTCTGTTGTGATGACCACCAATCTACTCAGAACAAGATACTATGACCATCTAGCTGATGAGCTCCTCATAGTTGCCTTGGTCATGCCCTGTATACATATGTCGGGTTCTTTGGATCCCCATCCGCAACATCTGCCTCTATCAATGCTCCAAGTCCATCTAGCCACTGAATCTCGTCTCAACAATATACTCTCTCGTTGATCATTTTTCCATCAGCACATCAACACTTTGATACTTCTATGGAGTTGTTCACAACTCCGTTTGTGAACAACTCTCATCTTCCCACTATTTCTCCTCGGCTACTTAGGCACTTCAACCCACTATAGTCTTCGTTCGCTACTCCAGTGAAGACTAAAATAGGGCATGAAGGGCTGCCACTTATCACTACAATATGTCCTTCTCCCACAATGAACATAGGCTGCAACAACTACTCATCTCGCTAATCAAACCTATGAGCTCCAAAAAACTGCCTCCCCTAGCAACTCTTAGTCCATCAAGGAACTGCACATAGGGCTCCTGGGCACTATCATGCTACCCTCTAGTAGACATAAAATTCCCAATACAACACCAAACATCATGTCCTTCAGATTTGTTCAATCATCATCAAACGAGAGCTCTAAAGATTTGCCCTTTGCTCAACAATAGAGGAGCTATTGCGTAAATCTAGGCACCCAATAAACATTGTAGCATCTTCCCATTGGTTAGGGCTTCTAACATATCATGTAAACCCTACCTCTTGGCTGCTATAGTTCTCACAAACAACCACCAAATCTGATCCAACTCTAGGATCCAACACATAGCAAAAAACCAACCATAAACATACCTTTTCTGCTCCTATGCTGTTGACTTCGGTCTAGTCAGGGTAAGACACCAATCATCTTAAACCCTTCTTCCACTGCCCAAATGTCCTCCTAAAAACTGTGGTTGCATTTGTATGAGGCTCTCCTCTAATTTTCTTGCTTGTAGGGCTTTTTCCAACCCACTATACAACCTCATGACCTGCCTCTAAGCAGAGGTCTAGGGATCAACCTCCCTACATGCTATTGTGTAGGTCTGCGACTTTTTTTACTTGAGACATTCCCACAAAAAAGCACTCCAAAATGGACCTAAACATACCTTATCTCACTCGGCCCCGCTGCAAAATCAATTCGGCCCACAAACAATCACAAGGATGCTTCATCTAGCCCTTTAATCTTCACTGGAATCTACCTCCTAGATCTGCGGCCCAAACAAAGATCAAATAAGGTCAAGTTGCTTACTTGTGTTGCTCAAGGATGGTATGAAATGACTCCAACCTCACCTTGTATTTATACACAATACAAGGGCTTCCCAAATTCGTCAAAGAGGGATTGAAAACTATCATAAGGTCACTCAAACACTAAGATGACCTTAACTATTCATGCACAAACCCACACTCTAACTTCAAAAATCCATATCTTTACTTCTACATCTATGATTCAAGCGATTTTCATTGCGCTTGGTTACTCTCAGAGTCTTCTATCAACTCAAATAATCACATGTAGAAATATCCTCTTGGATTCACACCCATACGCTTGGGTGTAAAGTCCACAAGCCAATTTTGTATGCCCATTCCTCCAGAATCCACTAGCATAGGGTTTGGAGTGCCTCCCAAGCTACAAATCTCAACAAACTTGGGACTCCCATCTAACAATGTTATATCACTTGGGGCTCCCATTAACAATGTTATATTTAATAAATGAGTGTGGGGATATCCTTCATAGCCACTTAGATGAGAGGGAATAATGTGGTGGGGATATTCCTAATAACAAATTAGATAAGAAGGAATAACGTGGGGAACACAAATCAACAACAAAAGAATACAATCCCTTAACACAAGAATGAGGTAGAGCTAAATTGGATTCTACATTGGCCAGAAGACGATTCAATAACTGACACATCAAATGGGGAAGCGAAGTTGGATCTAGATTATATGGACGGTGAAAATAATCAAGTAGATTAATTATATTAAGAGCAAGGAGTTTTTTTATAGTTCAGTATGGAGAGATGTTTCTTAATATTACATTTTTTTTAAAAAATTATAAAAATAAATAACTATGTAATATTATTGAAAAAAATTAAACTAGATTAAAAACTTGAATTTATTAATCATCAAAAAAGATTAATATTTTTAATAAATGATATGGAATTAAATGATTAAAATTTTTATATGTTAAAAAATTATCTCTTAATACTTGCTTGTTTCATATTTAACATAGATTTTCAATGGTTTAATACATATTAACTTTATAATTTAAAATATTTTAATAATATTTCATTTATTCTTTTGATAAATTACTTTTATAAATTTGTAATATATTATTAATCATAGTAAAATCAATTTGTAATATATTGTTAATCATAAAAATCAACCAAGATATGTATTTTAAAAAAGGATTATACTCACTACATTACAAATTCAAAAAGGAATATTTTTAAGATATCATGTGATTAAGGGAAAAAACAACACTCACTACATTACTAATTCAAAAAGGAATATTTTTAAGATATCATGTGATTAAGGGAAATGAAAAACATTATAGTGGTGTTTATATTATTATTTTTAAAGGAAAAAACTATAATCGTATTCATTAAAAATGATGAAGTTACATTTTGTAGTTGCACTTTGATTGTGTGTTCAAGAAGAAAATATCTATTTGAGGCAATTGATTTAAAAAAAACCAATATATATATATTTTTTATTGAAGGCTTTAAACAAAGTTATAAAAATTTAAGACAACCACACTCAACTAAAAAGAAAACATAAGAAGAGTAATGAAAGCATAAGAATGAGTGACCAAAATTAAGACTAAATAAAAAAAAAAAGTTGTTAAATAAACCAAAGAAGTTTTGTTGCCAGAGTTCATGTATTTGTTGTCCCTATGAATAAGTCCCTGTATGGCATGTGGTAGAAGGCATAACTGGTAATGCTTTCACAAAGTCAAAGATCTCCCATGGCCCTTCCTCCATTAGCAAACCTTCTTTCGAAAGAAAATATGCTTTTGTGTTCTTTTTCTTGTAAATATGAAAGCAAGTGAAAAAATTAGAAGAACATTTGAGCAAAATTGCTTCTCCACTATGAGAAAAAGTAAAATGTTCATGCAAACTTGGGTGTTATTAAACCATTTGATAATAAGCATAGAATCTCCATAGACTTGGAATTGAAAACAACCCTTTGATAAGGCTAACAGAAGCATACTTTTGCATGCAAGAATTTCAGCTTTCTTGTTCGATCATGTGCCGAAACTCATGTTAACTTGGAAAGAGTGTGAATCTTAAAGTTACAAAATGAAGCTCCTCCACAGCTTCACCTCGAGTGACTAGATGCTCCATAAAAAAAGAGCCCATGGTTTAGAGTGTCGATGCTTATATTAATTTATATTAAAATGTATACGTTTATGATTTTGATAAATTGTTATCAAATAAGATGTTAATATATAGTTTTTATAAATTTATAAAAATATTATTATCAATGATTAATATAGTTTTTATAAATTCATAAAATATTATTATTAATAGTAAATTCAAATAAAATATGAAAATATTTTTAAAATATAAATATTAATATCATTTTTCATAAGAAATAAAATTTATTTTTTTAAAATACTTGAGTGATTGTTGTGTTATTTTTTTACTTCAATTTTATGAAAAGTATATTATGAAATGAAATGAAATTTTAATGTTCACAAGACTATAAATAATATATGGGACTATGAGTTTCATGTTTTTCGTTTTTTGTATTTCAGTCTTTTTCTTATTCAAATTAATGATGAGTTGGCTCATTGTTGAAAAGACAATGCCAAGAAATTGATGCTAACATATTCCCATAACTTTCTCTGATGTCTTTGAACACATCACATTCCAAAATGAAATGCTTTTCCGATTCCACTGCACCAAACGTGCAAAATGTACACACTCGTTCTTCCCAAGCTTCTTTAGGCCTTTTCCATTGTCCTGTTTCACACCGAAGATGATGTGAGTTGGTTCTTAATTGAGCAATAAGAACCTTTTCCCTCCACGTAATGTTAGCTCCAATGTACTCTTTTTGTTGGAGATCATACATAGGGTTGAATTCTTCCATGTAGTACTTCTTCTTTCTACCCAACTCTTTTCCCCATACCTGTTTACGAAACTTCTCCATAACAAAATTCTTTAGCTCCTTGCTATTTGTGGGACAAGCATTGAGGTAGATATTCCATTTTTTCATCCATGTGTAGTTTTCTCTCATCCATGTTTTCTTTCTTTCACTTATTCCTTCCTTGAAGATAACATTAGGCCATCTACCTACTCCCATTTTCTCAATTATGTTTAGATATCTTATTAGCCGCACCATAGAAATTGCTTCAATGGGAGTTGCTCCTGTTTCACTCAACATTATCTCATAAGGTACCAAATTTTTATTTTTGTAATATCCCAAATGGAATATTTTATGAATTTTTCCGAAAATAAATTCAACCATAAAATCACTAGAAGATTGCCATGTAAAAATACCTTCAGAAATTCAAGCCGTCAACATTATAAAAAATCAACCACAATATTTACAGCAAATGGAAAATAGAACATGCAACTGAATAATAGACATTATAATCATGCAAAAGATCTCATCATTATTTTATTAATATAAACGGCTAGTACAAAAACTAGAGATGGTTGAATCAATGGCTGCAAATAGACCTACAACAATGCCGCAACTGGCCTCCAAAACAAACTGGAAATAATTGCAACCTGTGAATCTTGAATGGATCCACCAAGGGAAGAGATGGGTGCTCACCCACTCTCACTAAATCACCCGAGGGTTTCCGTCTTGGGGCTACTACTAAAGTAGAGAATCCAAGTTCTCAAAACTCTCACACAAACAATGACCCAATCCAAGATATCTCCAAATGACCTTCGCTTCTCCTTTTATAGATATGATGGATAGATCTCCAATCCTCTAGAAACATCTTATTTTATTATTTAATTATTATCTAGAAGATCCTCCATTGACTCTATCAAAGTGACTTTAATTTAATTATATTTCACTTAAGTCACTTTTGGCCCCCTTTCTTCTAAATATTAATTTTCCTTTAACTAAATGACTAATTAAAGTCATTTTTAATTAAGGAAAATAGTATATTGCACATGGTACTATCTCTGGCCACTATAAGTCACTTCTCAACATCCCATCCTGAAGATCACCTCATTCCGGATCCAACGAGCTATTACACTAAGGTGTTCAATCATGTATTCCTCCCGGAATGCCACCTTGAGCGTAATTAATTGAGTTAAGCCCAAAAATAACTTAGTTTTCTGAAAGTTGTCGGAGTGCATCGGAACGAAAGGAAAATTGTGCGGATGATGGAATATACCAAGCGAATGCAATAGGTCCTCATAGAAACTCCTCATAACTCCTCCAAAAAGCCCCTGGGCCCGCTGATGATACCAACCTGTATCTGTGACCTATCTACTCCCAATTCTGGAAGTCCATCCTAACCTTGTCATAGGTGATAACAAAAAAAGGAATATTATAGACCATCCGCCCCAAGATTGCTTGCCCTCAAGCAATCCAAATATGTGGGCCACCCTGTTGGCTTGATGCAACTGAGACCCAATGCTTGGATCCCATACAAACCCCTGGGTGCTGCTATGCACCTATGTTAAGACACCTGGAATAGACCCCTCAATGTCGGGATCCCAAACTGATCTCTCACTATACCAGTCATCAAATAATCCTCCCAGATCCCAACTCCACCATGGCCAATAATCGCCCAAGTCCCATTACTCGAGACTGCGTACTGCCTCTCCTTATAGTTACTGCCCCATGAAGCGAAGTCTGCCAGCGAGCATCAATGCTCCATGGCTCCTGCTGTGTTGTACCTATAACTGTATACGCTGCCCCACCAACTGTGTACCAACTTATCACCTCTCTGTAGTCCAACTCCCAACCTAGGCCGAGGTCAATCCTGATTTGTGGATGTTGAGCTAGTTCTACTGAAATAATGATGGACTGTCAGTCCATAATCCATGGCCCAATGGAACATGTAACATCTCTCTCGTCCAAGTGCTCCTGCCGAAATGTACCCAGGACTAAGAGTGATACTCTATCAATAGAATACCAACTCATCACCTCTCTACAATCCAAATCTGGACTCGATCTAATGCTAACCCTGCTCTCCTGAAGTCGAGATGGAATGCTGAAGAACTATCGGCCTGTGCCCCACTGCCAATGGGAATCCATAGCATCTGTCATGTCCAAGGGCCCTTGCTCCTGTTAGGTCCCTATATTACTAGTATAGTCCCTTATTGTTGTTAGTGTAACCCCCTTATTTTTATTATTGTACCCCTGTAACCCCCATATTGTTATTATTGTGCCCTTAAATTATTATTGTTAGGTCGGCTAGGATTACATTATGGCCCCATGGACTCCTATATATAGAAATGAGGTTTTGTAATTTATATCATCCAAGAATTGTTCATTCATGTAATGTATTGGAGGTTTCCCTCTCGAAATGGCTTATTTATAAGGCGTTGATATCTCTTTTCTTCTATTTTTGGAGCTGGCTTCACAACATTTGGTATTAGAGCTTTGGATTCTAGGGTTTCGCTGCTCCAAACAGGTCATCGTGGAAATTTCGCTATAACTTTTTTTTTATGAAGTTTCAGAAGTTGAAATTTTTAGGGTGCGAAGCTGAAATTTTGAGGAACATCATCGCAAAATTTCGGATCTTAGTTCGCAATATTATCGGAGATATGATCTGTGGAAGTTAGGTCTTTTTGCAGGCTCCTCAATTTAATATAAACAGGTCATCATGGAATTTGCGCTATAAATTTTTTTCTACAAAGGTTCAAAATCAAAAATTTTTAGGGTATGAAGCTGAAATCCTGAGGAAAGTCCTCGCAAAATTTCAAAGCTTGGTTCACAACATTTTCGGAGATATGATCTGTGGAAGGTAGTGCTTTTTCAGGCTCTTGAATTTCATCTCAAAGAGGTGATCATGGGAAAATCTTCATAACTCTCTCTCTGAGCATCGAATTGGAGTGCCGTAAAAATTGGTCACAAGTACACAGACTGTAGTTTATTTTCTATAAATTTTAGAGCTAAAAGACGAGACAGTGACATGTGGCAAGTCGTACAAATTCGCTCTACTGAACTAGTTCATAATTAGGTCATTTTGGGAGATTGGACATAACTTTTCCTTGGAGAATCCAAATCAAGTCAGACCTGTAGCATTCGAAAGATAATTCAGAAGGCTACCTCAGTGCCAAATTTCAAATATTGAAGAGCCGCAATCACAGAGATAATCCAATTTCAATATCGAGCTCCTCAAAAGCAAGAAAAATATGTGTGTGTTTTTTCCTAATTGCATAAGTCTTGTTTGAAGAATCAATTTGAATCGATTCCAAGGGCATATTGTAGAATAGATGACAATATTGGGTTTTAAAAAATGCCCCATAAAAATAATTCAACACCCATTAAACCTTCAGAAGGCTCTACTATGACTCACGAAGATGAAGAATTGCAACATGATCACTGCAATATACACACACACCAACTGCAGCAAAGAGCAACAAAAATGAAAATGGAAGTTTTGAAGAAAGGTATGAAAGTGAAGATGGATGGTTTGAAGAATAATATGGATGGTTTAAAGAAAGGCGTGGAATCTAAGATAGATGGCATGGAAGCTGGCATGGAATCTAAGATGGATGACATGGAAGCTAAGATCGATGAAAAAATGAAAGACAACATGGAAAACATGAAGAATGATCTAAAAGTAGACATGGAAGGTTTGAAAAAGTTGATACAAGAAATGTTTTCTAATGGTGAAAAGATAGTATAGGAAACTCATGATGAGAACAAAATAAATGTTAATCGTGACTTCATAAACTCTAACGTTGGCGGGAAGAACCACCATATTCCAAAAATGGGTATGAGGAAGTTTGATGGAAAGGATCCTGTAACATGGATACTTCAGATGGAGCAATATTTTGATCTCCATAATGTGAAAAACACACAAAAGGTACACATTGCAACTTTACATTTAGAACAAAATACATTTGTATGGTATTGATGGCTTTGCTCCCGCAAAAAAAATGTCACTTGGTCAATTTTTACAGAGGAAATGATAGCACATTATGAGATACAAAGAGCAACACCTTCTTTAGCCAATTGATAAATCTCAAACAAAAGAGTTTAGTGGGGGAGCACATTGAGGACTTCCAAAAATTGAATATAAGGGTAACTGATATTCCAGAGGAACACAGGATTGATCTCTTCATAGGTACTTTAAAGGATAACATCCAACATGAAGTTCGCGTTTTGGAACCCGATTCATTGGAGAAGGCATTCAGGTTGGCAAGAAAAATTGAATGTAAAATTATGGCGACAAGGAAGCCTACCACTCACTTCTATAAAGAAGGAAGTGTTTCTACGCCTAGATTTCCACAACCTACAAGGTTGACACCACAACAATTGGAAGAAAAAAGAGCAAAAGGGCTTTGCTACAGTTGTGATAGAAAATACACTAAAGGTTATAAGTGTGCTGAGAAGAAATTATTTTACATAGATTGTGAAGAGGAAGAAGAAAATGAACAGGAAGAGGATATACACCAGGAACCAGCCCTAGAAGAGGAAGAAATGAGTCCGACCATATCGTGTAATGCATTGGCAGGAATTACCACTCCTCAAACTCTCAAGATAGAAGGACATATCAAGAAGAAAAGGTAATAGTGTTGATTGATTCAGGTAGCACCCATAATTTTATTCATTGTAAGGTAGCCAAGGAATTAAATTGTTTCCTATACCCAGCACCAGAATGTCAAGTGATGGTTGCAAATGGAGGAACTATACATTGCTCTGGAAAATGCCATAATATCAAGCTAACCATGGGGGAATATGTATTGAATAGTCCAATTCTTTCCATTCCTATGGGAGGTGCTGATGTTGTACTAGGA